>CM060964.1:263466174-263471174 GCA_030765045.1 Tenodera sinensis
TGGAAAATTTAAGACCTGCTTTGTCGGAAAGTCCTCAAGAGTTGAACTCGACGTACGTGGAGTGTCATCGCAGAGTACAAGCCCTCATAACCCTAGGGGAAGATGTAAACCTATACGGACGTATATTGGCTCCAAAAATCCTACGAGCTTTTCCAGCTGAAATTTGCAGACGCTGGCTAATACACGCAAAGCGAGAAAACATTACAGAAGGTCACATGATGTCATTAATGGCGTTTCTCAATGAAGAGGTAGAGGGATCGCTAACAACTGAGAAGATCAGAGGAGAAACCACCACGTCCGCTCCATCCTTCTATACTCCGACAGCGGCCACTCTTCAAATTTCTGCAAAAAGGGAAAAATCAAAACCGAGATGGAAGAAAACCATAAATCCATTCTGCGTCTTTTGTGAAAATAAAGGCCACTGGGCCCAAGAATGTAAAGAAATAACCAACCTGGAAGACAGAATACAAAAGCTCAGACTTTCCACGCGATGTTTTCTTCCTTAACAGAGGACACACTGTCCACCAGTGCAACAAGAAAGGAAAAGTTTCTTTCTCAAATTGCAAGCAACTTCATCACATATGCGTCTGTAACGCCAATAACACGCCACCCACTACTGTCAGCAAAATTCAAGTGGCAACATCACATTTATCATTTCTCCAAACTGCTCGTGTGTGGATCAAAGGGCCCACGGGAATTTCTAAACTCACACGATGTATCCTGGATGATGGAAGTCAATCCAGCTTCATTGCACAGGTTCTAGTAGACACTCTCAAACTAAACGTAACTGACAAGCGAGACCTATCGGTGAAATCATTTGAAGCAACGTCCACTGGTTCCCAACTACGACGGCTTGTTCAGTTTGACATTATCGGATTTTCAACAAGGAAAACCGTCACTCTCACGGCCTTTGAAAGTGACAACACTTATTCATCGCATCCAAGTGTCACCCAGGACTTCAGTAATCTAACGCTTGCTGATCCGGGAACTAACAACGAAGAACTTCCTATTGAGATATTAATAGGTGCTGACCATTACTGGAAGATAGTAAAAATGGAACAGCCAATGCCAATAACGCCTTCACTTGTACTGCTTCCTACAGTCTTCGGCTGGGTTCTGACAGGTAACCGGTCCGGAGCTTCAGTTAATCACGTTACGACCTACCACATCTCAACCACTGACTGCGAAATATCCGATGAATCCATGAGACAGTTCTGGGATCTGGAAACAATTGGTATTCGAGAGACACATGGCAGACAAATGTCCGGGAAAGATGCAACTATCCTACATGAATTCCACAAAACATACTGTATCCAAGACGGTAGAAGAGTTGTATCACTTCCACGTAAAAAGGGCGTAATTTTGTCAAATAACCTGCCAATAGCTGAGAGAAGATTCCAGACTCTTGAGCACCGAATGCAACACGATTCGGTTTTCAAGGCAATGTACCACGCACACATGTTGGACTACATCGTAAAGGAACAAGTCGAAATAGTTCCAACGAACGAGACTCCCGGAAACGTCTTCTATCTACCACATCACGCAGTCAAGAAGCAAAAGAAAGATGGCACTAAATGGAGGATCGTGTTCGATGCCTCTTCTCATGAGCGAGGCCAACCGGCGTTGAACGACGCACTAGAAATGGGACCTAATCTCCTACCCGAAATCGTAGCGACGTTACTCAGATTCAGAGTGTATCCAACTGCCCTTGTCTGCGATGGCAGTCAAGCATTCTTACAGGTAACTCTACATGAGAACGATAGGGATCTAACAAGATTTCTATGGTACCGAGTGGAACCTCATGTTGATGGAATTACGCAGGCGAGCACGGACATTGTACCGTATCGCTTCAGACGATTGCCGTTTGGACTTACCAGTAGCCCGTTCCTCCTTTCGGCAACCTTGCGAGAACTTGCAGCCATGTATCATGAGAAGTACCCAACTGCAGCACAACTTTTAGACAGCTGTACCTTTATGGACGATTTTGCAGCCAGCGTAGATAATGATAACTTAGCAGTTACCGTTTATTATGAACTTATAGCTCTACTTCGACACATCAAACTCCCATTGTCGAAATGGTTTACGAATTCCCTACCACTCAGAGAAATATGGAGAGCAGAAGGTCAAGAGGTGAAATCAGAAACACGGGTTCTCGGTGTTAACTGGAATGCACAGTCGGACTTACTCTTTGCCACTCCAGAGGACATTACTCACGAACTAGTAGACAAACCAGCAACTAAACGCCTGCTTCTACGTGTTACAGCCAGATTTTATGACCCACTTGGTTTGTTTTCACCAGTACTGATCATCGGCAAGATTCTCTTTCAGGACACCTGGTGTAAGGGATTAAAATGGGATAGTATGTATCTTACCAGTTGATCTTGGCCAGAGATGGCAAGCCTGGAATTCAAATCTGTCGTACTTGTCTTCTATTCAGGTTCCAAGATGGATTGGTGTATCCACATTAAGCGATAATCTGTCTGTCCATGTGTTTTGTGATGCTTCAGAAAGAGCATATGGCGCTGTACTATACGTTCGGTCAACCACTGACAACACTTGCAATGTCAAACTTGTCTTCAGCAAACATAGGTTATCACCTGTGAAGAGAGTAACACTTCCCAGACTGGAATTACTTGCAGCCTTGGTTGGATCACGTCTTCTTCGCTACTTCTGCAAGGAAACTGGAATTGATTCCTCTTGTGCCACCTTATGGAGCGACTCGGCCGTCACTTTGGGCTGGATTCGCAACAATCCAAATCGATGGAAAACCTTCGTTTGCAACCGTGTGACCGAAATTCATACGTATACTTTGTCTAGGCAATGGAGACACTGTCCCGGCATCGAGAATCCTGCAGACTACCTCTCAAGAGGACTACAAGCAAAAGAGCTGTCTTTGAAGGATTCATGGTGGAAGGGGCCTTCTTGGCTTGTCCAACATCCTAACTCGTGGCCTCGTGATATCACTGTGCCGGACACGGCTCTACCAGAAGAAAAGAAGATCTCTCAAGTCCTTGTTGTTACAGCCCCAGAAACACTGTTCAGAGCGTCACGCTACAGTTCATACTGGAAAATATTACATGTCACCGCGTGGATTCTTCGCTTTGTAAGATGCATAAAAGAGAAAAGAAAGGGATGTGTCAACTATTTATCTGCAGAAGAAATAGAGACAGCAAGGATGTATTGGATACGTCAGGTGCAACGGGAATGCTTCGGTACTGAACTAGCATCCTTGAAGAAAAGTAAACCACTGCCGAAATCTTCCAAGATTTTTCGATTTAATCCCTTCCTGCGTGATGATATTATTCGCCTTGGGGGACGTCTACAATTCGCAGATCTGACAAAGGATGAAAGACATCCAGTGCTTTTAGACGGATCACATGCATTCACATACCTTCTTATCAGACAAACTCACATCAGGCTTCATCACATGGGTGTCCGTGTAATACTAGAAGAGCTTCGCTCGGAATTTTGGATTTTGCGAGCTCGACAGGTGATCAAAAAGGTCTTGCATGAATGTCTACCATGCAAAATATCCCACAAGAAGAGGTGTGAAGAGATCGAAGCCCCATTGCCATTGGATCGTGTTCGTTCTACTCGACCATTTGCCGTGACTGGCATCGACTTTGCCGGCCCACTCTATATCAAATCGGGGAACGAGATGAAGAAAGCTTACATCGTTCTGTTTACATGTGCAATGGTACGAGCTATACACTTAGAACTGGCTACGGACCTATCTACTGACAAATTTTTAATGGCAT
This sequence comes from Tenodera sinensis, assembly GCA_030765045.1. Lineage (NCBI taxonomy): Eukaryota > Metazoa > Arthropoda > Insecta > Mantodea > Mantidae > Tenodera > Tenodera sinensis. Next base: position 263,469,933 of record CM060964.1, read on the forward strand.
TCCAGCGATTTGTGGGACGCCGAGGAGTACCACGAATCATATACTCTGACAACGCTCAAACTTTTCAAGCAGCAAATAGAGAGCTTCAACTGTCAAAAGTTCTCACCGATCCGAAGACGCATGAATATCTAGCGCATCACAACGTGACCGGGAAGTTCATAGCTCCACGGGCGGCTTGGTGGGAAGGATGGTGGGAAAGGATGATCGGTTCCACCAAACGCTGTCTCAGAAAGGTACTTGGTCGATCACAGGTCGATGAAGAGGGACTCAACACTGTTCTGATCAGCATTGAAGCCACCCTAAATTCACGTCCCATTGTACAAGACGGGAGCAACCTTGAAGCTCTTACACCTTCCCATTTCCTCAACGGAGAGAAACTCACGACCATTCCGAACGGACCTGAGCCTGACGGAAGAAAAGATCTTACGAAGGAATTCCGAAAGAAGATGAAAATCTCCGAAGACTTCTGGCGAAGGTGGAAAAAGGAATACCTCCTGCAACTGCGGAGTTACCACGAGGTTAAGTGTCCAGCCGGCAAACATCCGAAACTGCGAGTTGGAGACGTCGCCCTCCTGCAAGAAGACGTCCTGCCCAGACACATGTGGAAGAGAGCCCGAGTCGACGAAGTACTACAAGGGAGAGATGGCCGAGTGAGGACAGCCATCCTGCGTCTACCCGATGGTACGAGGATCAGTCGACCGGTACAACTGGTGATTCCACTGGAAATCGACCAGGGTGGGGAGGATGTTGAGGACACAGAGTAGCTGAGGACATCTACCGTCAGTGATTATAACCTAATAGTTGTTGTTAACGCCACCAGATGCGTTTTTGTTCTTGCTTTGTTTTTGTAAAAATAAAGAGAGTTTAAGTATGGAGACCTAGCTGTTTGTGTACGTTATTTATACTACGACATACTGGTGCCGAAGGATGATCGGTTCCACCAAACGCTGTCTCAGAAAGGTACTTGGTCGATCACAGGTCGATGAAGAGGGACTCAACACTGTTCTGATCAGCATCGAAGCCACCCTAAATTCACGTCCCATTGTACAAGACGGGAGCAACCTTGAAGCTCTTACACCTTCCCATTTCCTCAACGGAGAGAAACTCACGACCATTCCGAACGGACCTGAGCCTGACGGAAGAAAAGATCTTACGAAGAAATTCCGAAAGAAGATGAAAATCTGCGAAGACTTCTGGTGAAGGTGGAAAAAGGAATACCTCCTGCAACTGCGGGGTTACCAC
>CM060964.1:264101174-264376174 GCA_030765045.1 Tenodera sinensis
CTTTTTTACCCTATATGTTCTTTACATTTACTCAGGGGAATAAGAAAAGAGAATATTTTCATAACAAGCGCGAGTATTGCAATGTTCAGTGTGGAGTTTAAGTTCGTTTAGTTAAATAATATTCCGCGCAACTTGGAAACGGCCATAATGATTTCGATCAAATTTTGTATTCAGATAGGGTTTTGCTTATTAAGTTTATCTATGTAGGTGTCATTCCTGAAAAAACGCGATTTTACGCGTAACAGTCACAATTACTCTAAACCTCGTTTTGGCCATAATTACTCCGTTAATGGGACAGTTTGAACAAACAAGCAATGATATAAAAGGTCTCGCCAAGAGCATTCAGAAAACCTAAAGAAATTTCATTATATTAGTCAACGCCTAACAGTCACAATTACTCTTAACCTTATTTTGGCCATAATTTCTCTGTTAAGGGGCAAATTTCAACAAACAAGGCAGGATATTAAAGGTCTTGTCATGCAAACAGCTCCAACAATTAGGATGAAAATTTATGATTAGTTAACATTTTGCTTTTCAAGTTTATCTAAATAAGTATCTTCTCAAAAAAAAAAAACACGATAAAAAAAAAGGAAAAGAAAATCCGAGCGAAGCTCGCTCGCCCAGGTACTTTTTATTAATGACAGACATATGATAATGAAATCACTAATATGAATAATTAATTTATATTTATTACCTACTCAGAATATACGCCTATCTTCAAGAACAGGAATGTCTTTAAGACGGTACCTGTCTTCAGAAAGCTTTTAAAAAGCATCACTTTCCAAGCATTTATTTTATTTCATATTTCTGGCACTTAAAGGTGTTGTTTTTGGTCTTCTGTACAAAGTGAATATCACAGCACAATTTTTAACGTGCTATAAACAAGAAGCACCTATAAAACTTTGATTTAATTTACACACAGAAAATGTTTAATTGTTTCATATCTTCAGTTAAAGTTTATCATCACGCTCTGAAAGATTATTTTGATTAAATTTCCTTAATGTTAGAAGACGTTTACTTAACAGTGGTGCTCTGCTATTTTTCACATTAAGCTTAAAGTTTAAGCCAGTGTAAATATTAATAGCTCCAGAAATGACCTACATTATCTCATTGGCTTGATGATCATGATTCCTCACTCTCATTTACAAAACACGTGTTCGAAACTAATACTCTAATTTTTTTCCTTAGCTCTCTCATTAGATATAAGAATACTAATGATTTTCTATTTTGATGATTACCTGTACCAAATAAAAACTCATAGAAAGATGAATGACTCACTATAAGTGTTTTAATTAAATAAATTGAGACATGATTGAAGCCCGGAAAGAAAGATAAAGTTACCGATTCCTTGCAAACAAGATTTGATATTAATTTCCAGTTTACAAATCAGACATTTACTGCTACGCAAGGTGGAGGGCTTGACTACTGAGTTAATATTCTTGAAGTATCAGATTATATCACATCTTAAGCTCAGAACAGCATTGCTGCCTGCAAATCATCACGTATACAGTAATCAAACCTCCGTCATGTATGAGTGTGAATCTGTTGGATATTATTTTCAATTAATGATACTTCTATCAACGGGAACGTGCAATTACTATTATATAGTTTTATCTTTATTTGTCTGTCGTTAAGGAAAACAGTTAAGGAAACAAACTCCACACCGAACACTGCAATACTCGTGCTTGTTAAGAAATATTCTGTTTTTATTCCTTTAAATAAACGTAAACGAATATCTAAGGGAAAAAGAGCAAACTTTTTCAACCAATTCTAAAGGTGTTACTCAGCCTTGCAGTGAAGTAAGTGACAAGTTTAATATCACATGATACAATGCGAATGCCCAAGTGAAGAATAGCTCAGAGCGCTGTGTCACTGACCGTAGAATTCAGGACTACTCGCTGCCGGGGATTCGATCCTCGTCTTTCGTACGTTTTCTGGAGTACAAAATTAACAAACGTGTTTAATTCTCTGCAGCTTTTTATCGGGAATATAGAATCGGATGAATGCACAGTGCTAGAAATTGAGTTAATGGGGATATGGCAACATTGTGTAGTCCTTGGAAACAAATAGCATGGCAACGTCGCTAGGTGCAAAGATTGATTCACGCTGAAGTAATCTACAACTGTTTTCTATTCTGTTTAATATACCATTAATTACATTATTCACTGGTATCCAGATCTCGTAACAATGCATTTTTATAACCGTTAAACAGCATTTTACACTATTAAGCGCTTATATGTTTTAACATGTGAGTCCAAGGTTGCCATATCCTCTGAACAACAAGGGAGGCACATGACTAATTTCATTCTCGTAACATCTGTGCAAGTGCTCCTGAGAATTAGGTGACCCTTCGTGCAGGTCTGACTGAAGTTGGGTATTTGCTTTTGTGAAAGATAGTACATATTATGTACGGTTCAGGGGTGTGATCAATACATTCTGGTACTAGTTCCATAACAGCAAACACAATTACAGGCCTCCCATTTCGAACAGTTCCCAAGGGCATCCGTACATAGATCAGAGTCATTGTCATTTTTGGGATGTTCACTGGAAGATGGATTATTGAAGCTTGTCAAGCACCTGTGATTCGCGTTGGATCTCCTCCACCCGTCAAAATAGCGACCCTATGACTTCAAATTCATAGTCTTTTGGAGGAGTTTGAGGCACATTATGAAAACTCTGAACTAATGCATTATCAATATGAACGTATTTTTTTCGTCGAGGGGGGAATTTGTGTAACCCCCTTTAACTGCTATGGCATTATCAGGGGCTATGGCTGAAACATTTGATGATGCTTTTACTCTGAACTTTCTGGTTAGGTTACTGTAGATTTTCATCCTTTTTAAGTTATCTTCACATGCACATTCACGCTCACAGACCCTATGGAGGATACGGAAGAATCCTATTTAGAGAAATATTTCCAACCTCGGCCGTGAATCGAACCCAAGACCACTCAACGACGGAGCACTCACACAGTGGCATCGGTGATAATAGGTCCAAGAATTTGCCTGTATTTTTTAAAAAGGAGATTTTGCATTTTTATAATTAACCGAAAGTAGAAAAGTAGATTTGCAAAAAATAAGATCTCCTTCCAAAAAAGTAGCTCTGGCAACACTGGCTATGCCTATGTAGTCCTATTTACTCTGGATGACTTTCGCATAACTGGTAAACCGACCAAATCTTGCTATACAAAAATGTAGATCTCGTTAAAATATACAAGTTATTTCCAAATGAATTTTTTTTGTGGAGTGAACCATTTCGGAGATATTCCTTGTTATGTGTGAGAGTTTTGCAATACTGAAACTTTTCTCTAACCGAAGATCGTCATTCAGTTTTTTTTATTAAATCTTTATTTATACTCGCTTTGCCTACTAGGTCTTATCAGGACTTCGAAGACCATATTACAAGTGATACATGAACAACAGGTTTCAATAGAAGTGTTATGTATCTGAATTTTAGAACTGGTTAGAATTACAATGTTTCACTTTTTACAATTGATTTAGTATAGATTTTTTCAGCAAATTTTATTAGGTTTGTGGCGTTTATTGTATCATTAAGGACTTCTGAAATTTCTGTTACTATTTTGTATGTTGTCCTCCAGTTTACATGCTGGGGACATTCAGTAAGGATATGTTTGATGGTAACAGCAGTATTACATTCAGGAGCTGGTTTCTTGGAGAGTAGGAAGGAATGGTGATGTTGCTATGACCAATTCTCATTGTCGTGATGGCAACTTGGTGTCGACGTCTGGATATGCTTTCACTGATGTCTGGCAAATTTCATGTAATTTGGTGTTTGGGCTATTAAGCCACTGCATTTTCCAAACATTTTTATTTCCTGTTTGATGTATTTTATATCTTGATGACGAGTGGTTATTTTGAGGTCACTGAAGAACCCACATGTGAAGGTATCCACGCTAGTATTACTCCCTTTTTGCTCGGAATGCCTTTGAGTATAGTATCTGTATTTCTTGAACTAGACAGTTGAATTGCTTTTACTGCACTCAGCGAATCGGTGAAGATTAAATAGTAGGTATATTCCTTATATTGCAATACATTTAGAAGGGCTTCTTTAATAGCAATTAATTCGCAAGAAAGTATAGTGAAGTATGATGGTAATTTGTAGAGCATTATGTGATTCGGATATACTGCAGCACAACCATTGCAATCCCTAGATGTTGAACCGTCTCTATAAATTAAATCATAATTAGGGTAAGAATCTTGGAATTCTCTGAAAATTTTCTGATAAATTGTTTTGTCAGTTATAGTTTTGTTATATGCATGAAGTTGTGTGTTGATGGTGGGAATTAATAATCGCCAAGGTTCAATACTGCTACTTTTGATTCTTGTGTTAGTAGGTGGCAGGCAGAGGTCCAGATCTTTCCTACACTGTTCTATTCTGATGTTAAAGGGCATTGATTGTGATTTACGAGTATTTGTGCACGTTTTCTTCTGTGTGTTGTCATGAATATAGGAATATACTGCCATTTCAGGGTTAGAGGATGTTTTAGTGGCATAGGCTAGATTCAACTGCATTCTTCGAAGTTCTGGGGGGAGTTTCTCTGCTTCCATTTGTATACACTACTGATGGGGTTTGTAATGCTCCAAGGGCTGTTCTGAGGGCAATAGTTTGAATTGTGTTGAGAAGTTTAAGAGTTGTAGTTGACGGTGAGTTATATACTACACAGCCACAATCTAATTTTGATCTAATTAATGCTCTGTAAGTTTTAATTAAGGCATTATAATCATCTCCCGAGTTTTTAGCTGCTATTGATTTCAGAACGTTCAGTCTTCTTATGCAGCTGTTCCTTAAATCTTTGATATACGGAAGAAAAGTTAATTTCTTGTCAAATAGTATGCAGAATTCTAGTTTAATCAACATTTTCTATGTTGCATTCATTAATATACTACTTAGGGCTCAGATTCTTGTTTCTGGAGAAAGTAATGTATTTAGTTTTAAGCTTTGAAAATGCCAGTCCTGTCTCTGCTGACCAGGCTTCAAGTTTATAGTGTCTCTTGTAGAATTTCTTGAGTAGTGCTTATGTTCTTCCCTTTGCAGAAAATTGATAAATCAGCTGCAAAAAGGCAGGCTTTTACAGGTGGACTGACATAGGATGTTATACAATTTATTGCAACTAAAAATAACGTTACACTTAGTATTGGTCCTTCAGGGATGCTATTTTCTTTCATTACTTCCTTTGATAGAATTCCATTTGCTCTAACTCTGATTTTTCTATTCTCTAAAAAAGTTTAAATGAATGAAATCATATTTCCTTTTATTTATTTTCTCTAGGTTCTATCATGGGCCTTTTCGATGTCAGGTTTGATTACTGACATAAGCTGGGAGTTCAAGAAAGCGTTCCTTATTTCCGATTCTAGAATTATAAGAGTGTCTGATGTAGAGTGATATTGTCCAAATCCATTTTGTTCAGTTACGAAGAAGTTGTTTTTCCAGCGCAATCGATTGTTTACAATCTTTCCCACGATTTTGCACAGAGTGCATTTTAAGACTATGGGGGGATAGTGGTTTGTTCTGATGTGACTTTTGTTTGGTTTCGATACAGGTATGTGGCTTTATGCCACTGATCAGGAAATACTTTATTAGTCCACGTGTAATTGTAGATAATTAAGGATGTTAAGATAATTTAAGGATGTAGGAGGAAGTTGTTGTATCATTACATAAGAGATATTATCTGGTCCAGAACTTGCAGATTTACAGCTGTGGAGTGTTGTTGTCAATTCAAATATTGATATTTTATCATTGTATGGTTCGTTGGAGTCACTTAAAATCTTTTCAAAAGAGATATAGTCATACTTCGCTTTATTTCTTAAAATTTGCTCATCATAATTGACGACACTGGAAACAGCTGAAAAATTATCAGCCAGAGTGTCAGCTACAGCACATGATTCTTATATGATATCATATCAGACAGTTTATTTGAAAGTTATGATTAATTTCACAAATTTTCTTTACTTTATTCCACACCAGTTTTTGTGGAGTCTGATCACTCAAGGCGGAAACAAATTTTAACGATGAATTTCTTTTGCTATTCTTTATTTCGCTTCGTAGCTTTAAAAATGCGATTTTTTTTCTTCTGAAGGTTTCTTTTTATATGTGTAATAAGCTTTGTTCTTCTTAATGATCGCAGCTTTACAATCTTCATTCCACCAGGGTGCTTTTCTTTTATTGTGTGGATTTTTCAGTTTAGGAATACTAAGCTCAGCAGAGTGGATTAACAGATGTGAGAAGTATTCGATTATATCGCTTCTATGTATGTCTAGTCATTGGTTTTGTTGTGGTAGTAGATTTATGTTTTCATTTATGATAATTCTTCATGTTAACCAATCAGCTTTCTCAAAATTCCACTTAAGAGTTTGAAAACTCACAGAATTTGCATTTTCCATCTTAATTAATGATCACTGTGAAATAATGACGCATAAGCTGTCCAGTTTAATAGATTTTCTATGTCAGCAGTAAGATAATTTCTGCAAAAGAGTTTGTAAGAATAGTTAGCACAAGAGTAGCGAAAGTTATGTGACTGCAACACATCATATTTTTCTAATTTGCATTTTATAAAATACGGTGTAAGTTTGCAGTGAAATGTGTCTAAACCTCTGTATAACCTGTATTCTAATTATGTGGATGTATGTAGTGGTTTCCGAATGTCAAAACGTTTTAATAACCATTATGTAAGCAAGTTTTGCTGCGAAGTTTTAATCAACTTCATTGCCAATGTATACTACAAATCTAGAGGGATAAAGCAATTTCCGGTGTAACTCCTGAAACTACTTAACTGATATATTTTATATGGATTCTTTATGTTCGTCAGTTTTTTCCCTATTGCGTTTAATATTGATACCAAAGGATTATTTTCTTCACTACTGGGGAAATTGCAGAGCCCTTACGTTATTTAATAATCATGGAACCAGAGAGAAGACTTAGCAGTTTAAAATGTCATCTACAGTGTAATAATTATTCAGTCACAGACATTAACTGTTAGTGACGTCAAATAAGCAAAGGAATTCTTCAGAGCTAGTTTGCTGTGGTCGAAGATTAAAAACATGTGAACTTCGACGTTTCGTTCGCGACTGTGGAGGACATCCTGGCAGTCTGTTGTTCACAGTCTTCTGAAGAATTTCGCCACGGTCAAGGAGAAACATCCAGTCCACGTGTTTATACTCTTCCATCACAGCATTCTAGCTCAGAGGACATGCTTTATTCAATTATTTGTATAAATCTTTCATTGCTAAAAGATACTTGCAGACTATATAGCATTTCCAGAATTTGGATTATTTTCGGGGGTAGTTTAAGAGTTCAGACATACATTCGTCTATATCAGTGCCGACACGCCCTCGTAGACGAAGGGGGTGGGAGGAGAGGTGCCTGTAGTTAGCCTTGATTCAATATGTAAACATCCAGTCACAGAGTGCGCAAAATAAATATTCCCGATTTGCAGTCCAGGTCTAGTAGGCAAAATAATTGCCTAACATCATATATTTGAAGTAAATCACATTAAAATTCCGAAATAACCTATTGCCATGTTTGAGTCTGTGCGTGCACTTTGGCCAGCTTAAACTTTTCTTGTTGAACGTTCCTCCCGTTACTTTTGACAAAATAAACTACCTTCTTATCGTTGCCGAAGAAATTTAATTTAAACTCTATGCATTTAAAAGTAATTGCTGACTTGTTCGTCTCTCTGTTCTGTTACATTTTTGCAAATTACGCTATCACCATATGACAATGGACCAAGACAGAATCATTAAACAATAAGCAGAAAACTGGGCAGCTTTGTGTGTGCGTTTCAAATACGTTCGTGTACACATTGTGAAATAGGTGGTTGTCATGGGAGGAAAGGGATGCATTGGAAAAACATAAAAGCCAACCAACACGGAAGCACAAAGTAAAACGCCCTTTCAGAAACAACTATGAATAACGTGGGGTTAAACGGAAGACAATTTCACAGCTCGAAAGAAAAGCAAAAACTCCTCGTGATTAAAAAGAATGAAGTTGTGTTTACGAACTCTAGCGAATAAATTCTATCTGTGCAAAATATTCGAAAGAATCATGCATTAAAATAATAAAACGTGAAACTTATATGTGAAAATATTTTGAAGTGTTAAAATGTTCTTATACCTCAGCGGCGTCCAACTTTTGCGAAAGAGGGGAGGTTGGGTTTCCCTCGTTCCACGATACGCGGACGTTGCCACTCTTTAACCCCCACCGGTGTATTGTGTTGCTGTGGTGGTTTGGTGATATGTACGTTGCGTTTGATTTACAAAAGAACTTTCAAATCTTATGCGATAAACATCTGTTTATTAGTGATTTCTAGGGCTCGGAAGTTCATGCCCTAAAAAACACTGAAATATGCATGCAAATATGCCCTTAAAAACTTCAAAACATGCCAAGAAATATGCACTATTTCATTAGAACAGTTCATGTCCCTTTGCAGTACACGAGTTAGTGTAAATAATAAAGCTAGTTTACTCCTTAGAGGTTGAAGCAGAAGTGGACCCGCTGCTACTATTAACTGCTAAATTGCAGTTCACAACCAACACTACACAAATTTTCAACAGTAAAACGTCGTCTATTGCCTGGCAAAACACTTTTGTAACGTGAAAAACTTCTTTGCACATCACAAGATGTTATAGGGGCATATTTAAATGATGTTAACTGCTTCACAGAGGGAATCAAGTCTCTTGATGTGACAGATGGTTTTCTTTCGAGGATGTCTCGAATATCGCACATCTATTTATAACCAGAATTGTTTGAAATTACATAATTCACTTTCTCTTTCACTTTTTGTCCTATGCTACCAGGAACCGAACTTAGATCACATATTATTTTTTCAAAGACAGTAAGTGATTCATGCAAAGGAGATCCTAGAGCTTCCAATGCCGTTATGGCTGTTGGTAAGAAAGAAAAATGCGCAGATATGAAACTAAGATCCTCTTTTAACCGAGTGCCTGAGAATATTTTGTACAGTTTCTATTGATGGGGCATCTTTCGTGTCCAATGAATTAACAACCTCTTCGACTATTTCTATGTGCTCAGCATAATATAAAACTGCATCGACCCATGTTCCCCATCGGAAGGAGGAAGTCGGATATTAGGTGCTGTTGATCTAAACAACTCAACTCTTTTAGGAGATTTAACAAAAATTCTCTTTGTACTGGACACAAATCTATCTACCAGTGGGAAAGAATCGCGTATTGTCTCAAAAATTCGATGAAGAGTGTGTGCCTAACAAGTTATATGAATTAAGTTAGGAAAAATACCTTTCAGCGTTTTTCCTGATTTTACCATAAAAGGTAACAAATAAAAGCAACCAGTTGTATTCGATTCCACATGGGCATTGTAATTTCAAAGAGTCCATCACAAACTGTGTCACAGTTACATTGTCAGTGGCTGACAATTTGCACATATTAAGGAGATGAGCTGTAGTCTTTTGTTGATTATTTAAGGCACCCACGATTATATTAGCAATAGAACGGCGTTCAGAATCAGAGGTTTCATCAACAGACAACCACACAAACTGATGCGCTAAATTTTGTATATTTGACAATACGTTATTGTAACAATGCCCTACATAAGTCTTACGCAGTGTACTTTCTTCAGGCACATGTTGTTGAGTACACTTGGCAAGAAAGTTTTTAAATATCGGATTATTAATTTTGAACAAGGGAATATCAGCAGCTAAAAATGCTTGGTACAAGTCATAGGAAAATTCAGTAACCCTACTTCCTAAACACTCTACTAATTGTATTAGAACAGGTTATTTGTTTGCGTGTTTTCTGATTAAATTCTCCTTATCTTTTGCTGTGTTTATGTGCTGAACTATTTGAAATCTTTTCTCACTCCCTATATTTTTGTCACACGCTCCACAAAACAGTGGCCTATTATCTGTAGATATTAAATCACCCGAAAACTCTTTCTGTAAATTAATTAATCTAGCACTCTAAGTTGGTTTTATTTTCGGCATTTGAAGAGCTTTTTAACATTTTATACGCCTAATTTAATTTGGAGGGAACCAGTTCACAACACTGTTACGTTTGAAGACCACGCAGAGGCAAGCCTTTTATATAATCGTGCTGCTCAAAACGTTGACCTGCACTTTATCTTTGTTAATATAAACCTCTCAGATAACGCACTGATTATTCTCTACGCACAAATATATAATGAAAGGATGGAAACAGGGGATTCACTACATAACAACATGACTCAGAATTGCTTCTCGCCACCTGGCGAGTTACATCATCATATGCAACACTACCAATATGAAAAATATTTTCCAGGTGGAAAAAAAAAAAAAAAAAAAAAAAAAAAAAAAAAAAAAAAAAAAAAAAAAAAACATAAAAATCATTAAAATATGCTATATAGAGGCTATAGTATTTAAATAATATGCATTTATCAAAATCAAGAAAATATGCAGTTATATGCACCATAAAATCACGTCAAAATAACTTAAAATTCCATAATTCGTGCACATAATGTAAAAGCATACATTTTTAACCCCTATGAAAAAAACATGCAAATGCATGAACTTCCTAGCCCTAGTGATTTCCTTGGTAGTGCTTACGTTTAAGAAGTCTATCAATATTGGGTGACAAAGTAGTCAAAGTGCCTCAGAAGACAGACCAAGTGATCCTCGCGTAACCTATTGCGGCACAGACTTTTAGTATAGTTCGCAAATATATGTAGAGCTATACCTACTCACTGTTATACACACTATTGTTGCAAATGTTTATTTCTGTATATACTGCATTTTAATCGACATAAGCATTTTCAGAACTCCTCTTATTGCTAATTTTCTTGTAGGTTCAACGCAAATAAAGTAGGCTTTGAGCGACAGTGAAATGTTTTAAGAGCTGGTTGCTATGCGAGGCCTTTAAAGTTCCGTTCTCTTTGCAAGACCCAGAGATAAAAAACGAATAACATATTCCTGTTTGAGAAAAGCATAAACATTGGCAAATTCAAATAAATAATAAAGAATATCTCGGGAACGGTTCACTCAAAAGAGAAAATAATTATTTGACATAATATACAAGCTTAGGCTTTCACGACTGGCGTTAATCCAATAGTACGTAGTTTCCGGGCTTGTAGGCCATGGTGCAGTCGATGAATAAGCATCTGTCGTTTCGTCTAAGACTACGTTGGGCATCTTCAGAGAGGCAACTGGTTAACAATTTGTTAACCAGTTGCAACAAGGGTTGCAAAATAGAATCAGACTGGAAAATTCAACGCCTACCAAACATATTACTCTCCAGATGGTATTACTGATATCAGAGTGGCAAGGCTGAGGTGGGCTGGGCATGTGCAGAGGAAGGATAAAGAGGATATGGTGAAGAAGATAATGGAGAGCAAGGTGGAGAATAGGAGAGGGGTTGGTAGATTGAGGTGGCTAGATGGAGTTGAAGAGGATGCAAGACGTTTGGGGATTAGAAGTTGGTGGCAGGCTGCCAGAAATAGAGATGCCTGGAAATCACTTTTGAGGGAGGCTGTGGCCCGCTTTGGGCTGTTGAGACGACGACGACGATGATGATGATGATGATGATTGGTTTGGTAGTGTTTAACGTCCACTTTTACTACTACGGCACCGCAGGCGGTGACACTGATGATACATGGAATGAAGATGGAACACCGGTGAAATGAGATGGCGGGGGAAACCGGAGAACCCGGAGAAAACCCGCCCCAGCGCCGCTTCGTCCACCACAAATCTCACATACGGCTGCCTGGGATCAAACCTAGGTCACTTTGGTGAAAAGCGAATGGTCTAACCACTCGGCTACGGCGCGGCCGATGATTATTATGACAGACGAGATTTGAACCACGAATCTTCTGCTCCCCGTTCAGAAGAATCGAATTTTTTAGAATTTCAGTTGATTCTACCTTTCAACCCTTGTCAAATTCTGTAATATATAAATAAGATATGTTTCACATGTGTATATTACAGACTTGTTTGTTTTATGTGTTAGACATAAAAGTTTGTATATTTACTTAAATACTTTTCACATCTGAGAGCCGCAATGTAGACAAAGTGTAACTATACACTTAGCATTTTAAAAACTACACTGACAAAAATAAATTCTTGCATTAAGGGTAGAAAACCTCTCAAACCAATGCGCCAATAAACTTCAAGTGAAATATATAGCACATCTTACCATAATAACATTTTAGATTATTAACTTAACTTCTAAATACAGGTACTTTAATTATTTCTATGTTAGGTATGTCCCAGGCTCAAGTGTTCAAGGTTGAGAAATGAGTGAGTGCATGCCTCGACGAGGAACGTCCAGACATTACAATATTAAAAGGACCTTGGAAGGCAAACTGATTGTTGCCGCTGATGAGAGTCCAGATAGGAAAGGCAAATTTGCCTCCGCCCCCCCCCCCCACGTTTTTATTTTTATTTTTATTATTTTTTTTTTTTATTTTTGAGAACGGTGCTACTAGGGGTGCAACTGGTAAATGCCTGTTTTCTTGTGCGGTAGGTAAATGGTACAATTTGTAGCAGAGCTGTTAGGTATAAGTGTCTTGCAACACTGAGTTCGATAACGTCCTGGGTTTGGTGTCACATTCAGCTATGTACGTCTGTATGACTTGTTTTTGGGCCTTAAGAACAATAAAATTATTGCAAAATATCTATTGCATTATCAGTGTTTTGCGCACAAAGTAATGTTTATAAGATATGTCATTTTTAAATATATGTTCAAGCTCTTTCCTAGCTATTAGGCCTGGATTCGTGATTTCCGAACATATTTAGACAAATACAACTTGTCTTTGAAAGACTTCTTATCAGGCTGCACCTCCGGTCAAATGGTCAGCGTTCTGACTTCTACATCCGGAGGTGCTGGGTTCGTTTCACGGCTGGGGTTGGGAATTTTTCTTTAATCAGTATAGTTCCCCATTCCTTGCAGAATCTGGAAGTATTAATGTAGGAATGAGTGTGAATGTGTTTAATGTTAAAAATAATAAAGATCAAGGCTAATAAACCCTACAGTTCAGCGAGTAATAACATATCAGTTGTATCTCAAGTCAAAGACCCCGATATGACCAAAGAGGTTAAAAGGGGCCATACAAATGGAACAAAAACAAACACACTTCTTATAACTTGAAAAACGCTACACATTAGCTCTACCTTTATTTACGAGAAGCTGAAGTTAGTCCTATGATTAGAGATTGGATTTCAAATTTGTTAATAAACGGTAAGAGTAAATGAGTAAGTTAATAAAGAAACTTGGAGGATATAACTACACTTTTGTCCATGAACTGAGGCGATCGACGTAAAAAGAATACTTAAGAAAAAAAATGGCTTGAGAAAATTATTTCGTTCGTACTGAATGATTCACATAAAATACTTCACACTTCTATATTTAAAATATTAATGGAAGAAAACAATATATAGCCCCATGTTATGAGCCTTCTTTACACACACTATTTTTCGTAATTAAACTTAAGAAATAAGAGTGAAATGTATTATTTGAAATTAAATTGAATCCTGTCTTAATAGAAAAATAAACTTTGTGGTTGGGGAATTACATCATAACTTTATCAAGATATTATGGAATACCAAAGTCTACATTTTTTTCTGTTCAATTTTGGTTTGTCATTCCATTGATAAATACTACTCATCCTCACTTAAAAAGATACATAAACTTCTTACACCGTCTACTTCTTCTTGGGTTACATCTGGGCCTACAGTCTTTTTTTTTTTTTTTTTTTTTTTTTTTTTTTTTTTTTTTTTTTTCAGTAATGAAGTTTTATGTCACGAAAGGGGATTTCCGAATACGTAACAGTTCAAAATGCTTACAGAACAACAACAACAACAGTTTGCATAGCCATTCATAAACAGTTGTACCACCGCCAGTTTTCAATGTATGTATATCACTGAAACTTTCACCAAAATAAATCGGAAAAATGGCATTAATTTTGCATAAAAAGGACTAAAGATCTAGGTGTTCTCTTAAAAACAACCGCCTCAATTGTGGGATAAATTTAATTAATTAAAGGTTGGGTAGACATGCTACATGCCACCCAGGAGGTGGCTGCCTTCTGACATACGGAATTCTAAATCGTGTCTCCAATGAAAAACCAAAAGACAATTACATAAAAATATATTATATGTATGAAAACATTTAAGTAGAACTATCTAGCTAATTTACAAGTCAAATATTTCTTTCGTATTTTAAGACACTAAATGCAGATCAGTTTTGATCATGTTGTAGTGAATATTTTTATAGAAACCCTAGAGTAGCTATTGAAGATAAAGATGATTCAAAAGTAGACTGCTTGCTATATTACTCCACTGAGATGACACTTCCACACTTCATTCCATCTGGCCAATCACAAACAAACCTGGATGCATAATGATTTGTTGATAACTGCAATTTAATTGTCACAGATAGACGAAACAAATTAAAGGAGAGCAGCTTTGTAATTTGTTCAGTGCTAAACTTCCAAAGACTTCTGGTTAGTTGAAAAAGGGCATATTCAACGTTGCATAACTGGAAATATGCATCTGTTGTGAATGTTTACAGAGTGATTGATTGATGATGTAAGCTTCCATCCTATGTGGTTTCATAACTTCAATTTATGTTTATTGGTTTGTAATAAAATATTGAATTGAGAAATCAATAAGTGTAAGTTAATTTTCTACACACCATACACTTGGTGGATACCAAGTGGTCCGCGATTTGACCACTTCTACTTGTCTTTCAAATTAGACTAGTCCCGCCTCGGTAGCATCATGGTTAGCGTGTCTGCCTCACGTTCAAGAGGTCGCGATTTCGAATTTCGCTTAGGGTAAGTTATCCGGATAAGGTTTTTTCCTCCGAGGTTTTCCCTTATCCTGAGAAGAGGAATGTCGGGTAACTTAAAGCTCCAGGGACCTCGGACTCATTTGAGCATCATTTCACCCATTTCATTCATTCACCGTCCGATATGACATTACGTTGGAGGACGTTAATTTAAAAAAATAGACAAGTTTCGTAAAATAAAAGCTAAAAAACGCTAAATGCTATGTGCTAAATTGCTGTTTATTTTATTTTTAAAGTGTTAATCCTTAATTTTAGTACCTGTGTTAAACATATATAGGTACCATGAAGAGCAACGGGAAGTAGATATAAAAAAATCTGATGTGTTGCACTCACATGACTTCTCTGCTCTTGTGCTAACCATTCTTACAAACTCTTATTCCTATATCTTCTTCATGTTAGTTGAGATAAACATTTGTAGAAATGATCTTATTGCTTATTTCCTTGAAGGTTGAAACCGAAATTATAATGTCAATATATATTTGATAATGGAAAGAAACAAAAGGAGATTCTAGTCAATAGTTAAGGGGAAAACGTAATAAAGCTGAATATGTTAAAGTCTCAAGAATGGAAGCCTAGGCAGATTTAAATGAGTGATAAGGTTACAATTGTTATTTGTACTCAGCCTTAGTGATTCAGCGGGCTGATTCTTATCTTACCATGACGTATTCTAAAGTTAGCCAATGGAAATCGCTTCCTTCGTGTTGCTCGCGCAAAAACAAATGCAACGCAAGACACACTCGTCTTGAATAGACGCTGACCTACTGATCCCAAGGTCGCGGGTTCAAATCCGGCCCAGGCCGATGGTTTTTAAGTGTGCTTAAAAACGACAGCTCCATGTCAGTAGATTTACTGGCATGTAAAAGAACTCCTGCGGGACAAAATTCCGGCACACCGGCGACGCTGATGTGATCCTGGCAATTGACAGCGTCGTTAAACAACAAAATAATTTTAAAAAATAATTTCGTCTTGAATAGAGTCGAGATAACGCACGTGCAACTTGGGAGTTGTACGTAAGCTAGCGCGTATACATAATTCGGCGGTTGCTAAAGGCTGACAAAGTTAAAGTGTTATAACGTTGTAGTTGAAGGTACAAAGTTACATTCTATTTAAATATCGTCGGCAGTTCTCTACAAATCTGGAAATTTACAAATAAAGTGATATGTTGGTTGATTCTTCGTTTGGTTCTATTCCTACCATAACTCACGCACACCCTGTAGATTAGGACCTCTTGCTAGAGCTAGTCCGGACACCAAATACGAGATCTTATAGGTCTTAAAGGCGACGTCTTCGACGGAGAGGAGCGTTTGCGTCAAGGTGCAAGGGGAATATTAGGCTACCATAGGCTTTGAGCGATAGCCAAATCTTTTAAAGCTTTGAGATCCCGTTCTCTTTGCACGCGTAACATGTAACAAAATGAACAACGATGTTCCATTTCACGAAAGTTTTGTTTTCCGAAACTGACACAAATAACAAGGAATATCTCCGAAATGGTTCACTCTACAAAACAAAATTTATTCAGACATAAATTGTGTGTTTTAGCGAGATCTACATTTTTTGTATAGTAAGATTTTGGTTATCTCTTACGGTTAACGAGTTATTCAAAAGTCATCCAGAGTGAACAGGACTACATAGGCTATAGTCAAAAAATTAAAAAACTCGTATATATTTCATTTGTCATACAAATATCTTAAACATACAGTATTTTAATCAACATCATTAGAGCCATTTTCAAGAAAATCAAAGTTTTCAAAGAATTTTCCATGTAAAGGGTAGTTTAGGGTGGGGCTATTTTCTTCAAAATCTTCTTGTCGCATCCTTCAAGGACATTTAACTTAAATACCAACATTGGTTTTTAACCGACTTTTCGTTTTTGACAGACTGACAGACTGACAGACGGACACACACACACACACACACACACACACACACACACACACACACACACACACACACACACACACACACACACCTTTTTCTAAAAATGCTTTTTCTGGATTCAGGGGGTCTCAAAACATATATTTCCGGTGAAATCTCGACATCGAATTTTTGGGTGGAATACAATACTTCCTCTACTTACCAGTAAAGAAAGTAATAAAAGTTCATATTCATAACTGGGACAGTATCACAGCCCTCCCCTCTACTGCTAACGAAATCTTTCCTAATTTTATTGTGGCATCGGACTCGGCGCACAACAAAGGACGGACGAGACCAAGCTACTTCATGCCATATGCCGGGTCCAAGAGCGGGCACAGAAGCAGCAGAAACAAAAGGGTTTTCGAGAACGTTCGCGAGACTTCTAGCTGCGTGTGTGTGGAACTCGAGAAAGGTCCATGTGACGTCATCCCCAGTATATAAATAGGTTAGAGAAGAGAAGAACAGTGAGTTTTAGTATTGCGTTAAGGACTTGAGTCAGCCAGTGTGTGTGAGACAGCTGTGCCTGTACGTGTCGTCGTGTTAGTACGTCATAAGAACATTCAACGGGCATCGTGAGTCATTGTAACGTCGTAATTAGGGTATGAGAAGTGAAGAAAGGCACTAAAAGGACTGAGCAAGGTTATGAGAAGTAAAAATTGTGAGTTGTGATAGCCCGAAAAACTCTAAAGTGTGTTAACGAACAGAAGAAAATTATGTATTTGTGGTAAAAGTTTAGATAGAAGTGATAGAAAAGTAACCGGACTTGATTTTTGCCATTTGCTACAGTATGTATTAATTAATTCATCCTATATGTTAATGCATTATAATGATATATCTATACGCCTACTCTTGTATTAATGCGTTTTTAGGTTCTTTTAATGGTGCAAGTATAGGACTACTGTAAACAATATGTTTGTAGTTTCAGTTATGGTTAAAACAAGCTAGAAGCATACGTGTATTTCAGCTAAACTGCTACAAAAGCCACATTTTCTGGTATTTCCAACACCCCAACCAAATAGAAAGTTGTTGTCCCTTTGGTCGTAGGTCAGGCAGACAGATACAACAATATCAAAATTGCAAACAGTTTCCTTGACGAATTAGAAAAGTCAACCGTAGCATTTTAAAACAAATTTGACAGTGTTTTGCCTCGACGCTCGTTGCCGTCTGCCGCTATCGTGGAAAGGCGCGAATGAACCATACAACATTTTTAAAACTAATCTTAAAGGCCTTAATGACCAACTTCATAAAAGATAATCCTGAAACTGGCCAACGTCGTTGTCCATAGATTTTTGGCACCTCTTTAGGAAACTACCCATCACTCGCCGTAGTTCACGTTGAGAAATGCTGGCAATTTCCTGGCGGATAGTTTGTTAATTCTTCCAGGGTGTGGGTTTGTCTTGTACACTTTATGTTTTAAGTTACCCCAGAGATAGAAATCGCTTATTGGAGCTCTGAGAAACCTTTCTCCGCTAATGGCGCACCATACACCAAATTTCAGGGAATCGCCAGCAGAAAAGTACTAACACCAGGCAAAGTGGTTCGCCTTCAGTGACCTTCCTCCGAGGGAGCTAAATACATGCATAGGCGTATATAGGCAATAACATATAGTCGCCATAACTTCAAAACGAGAGCTAATCGCATTCTCACTAACATTTTCGTTATCAGCACACCTAAAAACATAAGGATTAGCCGTTTTCATGCCAGTTACAGAAAACAAGTGAAATTTTGTTGTATATGCAGTAACAAAATTCATAATTACCGTTGCCAACTAAATGTAGCAAACATATTGTGTTCTGGTACAATAAATGGTTATACTAAAGATTTTCCAACCTTCACAGACGTAGCGCTTTAAGGATATCAGGAAGTGTAGTCATTAATAACTAAAACTGAAATTTTTCTAAAATGCAATTTAAAAGCTGTTATTTTATTCAAACGCTGAGTTAATTATAGTTTTCGTTCTTTCGGAAACAATTAGACCATCTTAATTGCTCCCCAGCGTTGTAGAGAAACTCACTCTCATTGTGAAAGCGTGCTACCACCACCAGCACCAGCACCAACAACAACAAAAGTTGGGGAGCAATAAAAGTGGTTGCCCAGAAACAGAAGGGAAGAAATACTCGAAGTGGGTGGCAGAGTGCGAGAGAGATCGATAATAAAGAAAGAGAAGAAGTGAGGAGTGAGACTAAGCTCAATAAAACTCTTGATTGGAAGAACGGGAGGATGGGACTGTCGCTGTAGGCCATCTCAACGCACCGGTAGCATTCTGCCGTTCTGCGTTTCCAAGTTGGAGCGAGCTACAGTGATTTTCTCATGCGGTCCTAGAACTACTTTTCAGTAGTTAATAGATCGGGGTTTCAGCTCTGGAAGGACTGACTGATTTGATGGGGGTTCCTTGTTACCTTAAGCGTAAGATAAGAGCTTAGAAATTGAAGTAATTCTTCCTCAGGAGTTTTCTTATGGGGAAAGAAAATAAACATTAGATGCATAACAACAGAATGGTTCATGCTAAAAGTTAAATTTTCGGTGAATGAATTAAAATTAAAGTCTATAAAGCTAAAAGCATTGTGTAATGACAAACTTTTTTTAATTTTCTCTAGTACGTATAGTAAGAAGGGGAAGTATTGTAAACGACCCAAAATATAGGGGAAATAGATGAGTTGATGATGAAGAAGTTGGTGAAATGAGTGGTGGGGAAACCGGAGGACCCAGAGAAAACCCGCTCAGATGCCGCTCCGTCCACTACGAATACCACATGTGGGTCGCTGGGATCGAACCCGGACCGCCTGGGTGATAGGTGAACGATCTAACCGCTCGGCCACGGCGCCGCCGTACATTCTTGCAAACCACCTGTAATAATATGTTAGCATTAGGGAGAAGATTTTCTTACGGTAAAGGTAATCTGAGGTGGAGGATGTAAATCTTCGTGTCACAAACCTTTTTTGTGCAGTAAACTATTTCCGAGGTATACACTGTTTGTTTGAATTTTTTAACATTTTCTCAAATGGGAAGTCGTTATTCGTTCTTTTATGTCCTGGAAATGCAAAGGAATTGTACCTTCAAAGTCATCACATAGCTACGAGCTCTGAAAGGATTTGACTATCGCATAAGCCTTTTGCGTTCTACTATTCCTATTGTAGGTAGATACACGTAAATATATAATAAGTTCATTTCTACTAACGTCTATCTCAACTAACTTAAAGTCGATAGAGGAATAAGCATTTTAAGAATATTTTGTACCAGAATGAGTAAAGAAAATCATGTGAGTGCACAGTCAGTTTTGTTTATTTTGTTTATTTCTTGGCTATGTAAAGTGAACGAAATTTCAAGGGCATCACAAGTGACCAGCTTTTATAAAATTTAGCAATTGCACAAAGCCTACTGTATTATCACATTTCCCTTGCACCAACAAGAAAATTAGCAAAATGATACTTTCTGCAAATTTTTATCTCGATCAACGTGAACTAGATAGAGGAATAAGCGTTTGTAACAAAAGTTTGTACAATAGCAGAGTAATTTCATACGAGTGCAACACGTCAGATTTTTTAAAATGCTGCGGACCTCACGGATAATATGTTACACTTCTAATTCCAAACGCCTGGACATACTCTGCGCGCAGAGCATTGAATTATGTCGAACTACTTATGTGTATCAACATCAGATGACAGCACAAGGGCTTAGTTGGAAATTTTTTCTTTGGAAAAATAAGCAATAATATTATAGCAGTAATGTATGTATGCATATATATACGACAACGTTTTCCTTTGGCGTATTTCAATAGATTCAACGGTTTTGTGTAAATTAAATTTAAAAACCCCACAATTTATTGCAACAAAAAGGCAACAAATTGTGGGTTCTTTTAAATTTAATTTACACAAAAACTGTTGAATCTATTGAAATACGCCAACGGAAAAAGTTGTCATTTATTCAATTTTCTATGAGTATAGCCATAAGTCAAGAACCTTCAATCAATAATAATTCAGCCAGGTGATGATAAACTTTTTTGATAAAAATAGTTTTTTCTAGAAAACTATAAACTTTTCAACATTTTGGTATTAGACTTTCTTGTTATTCACAACATGAGAAATTCGCTGTTAAAGTCTGGCGGATCATTTCACACTTCCATTCTCTATACTCACACACACACCCTAAGGAAGGGGAGAAAAAAAAATTAGCAGACTCTGGAGGCGTTTATTTGTCAAAGTCCAACCACTCGGCCATCCGCTCACATTGAATAGTTGAGACTCAATACGAGAAATGACAACAGAACGACGCTAAAGACATGCATTCCGTGACACAATTGTAAACCGGCCGCGGAAACTACTTGGACTTAGTCAAATATACGCTTCCAGAGTCTGCTCATTTTTTTGTCTTAGAGAGAGAGAGAGAGAGAGAGAGAGAGAGAGAGAGAGGGAGAGAGAGAGAGAGAGAGAGAGAGAGTCCCAAAATTAGACCGACAAACTTTGGGAACTGATAGATGACATTATTTTAAACACTTTTTGTTAAGGAAAGTTTTTTGCTGAGGTGCTGCGTTTAAGCGCTACACAATATCATTACCTACTGCCTTCCACTCAGTTTAAGTATTTACGAGAAAAAAGACAACGCAAATTAGTGTTTCATTTGTCTTAGTCAGGCACAGAATCTTAATTCAAGAAACAAACACAGAACACAAAAACAAAACACGAACATCTCATTATTTACAGTTAATCACAGCTTCACTATTCAAAATTAGAGCGACAAACTTTTAAACCAGAGAAGTGGCTGGTGTCTTTGTGAGAGTATGGCAGAATAGGGCACGCCGATGCACTCTTTGTGTCAATCGCAAAGGGCATGCATTCCAATATTCACTTTGAATAGTGAAGATGTGATTAACTGTAAACAATGAAATTCTCAAACTAATTCCTGAAGTTTTGCTAAAACACAATGAGATGTTTGTGTTTTGTTTATGTGTTCTGAATTTGTTTCTTGGATTAACATTGTGTACCTCACTGAGATAAAGGCAATACTAATTTTTATTGTTGATTCGACCACATTCTGTGGTTATGTCCAAACTTGTTCTCAATCCTGGAGCCTCGTAAAAACAAAATTGAATTAATATTTTTGTTTATTTCTAAACCTGCAAAGTCAATTTACCTTAATAGAATGGCTGATCAAAATGAATGTTCGCAAAATGTAAATAACTTCGATTTAACCTAATCTATTCTCAAAACCCATTACTTTTTTTACGGAAAGAAAAGAAAACGATTTTAAATGTAATAGATCCAGCTGTTAAACGATAGATCCGCCACTAACGCCTATATTAGGTATCCGAAGGGGCAATTCCCATACAAAATTACCAATTCTTATTTTTTTATTTTTCGGCTGTTCCTTTGGTTTTGTCATAATGTTCTCCATCCCAGTATTGAGGTGAAAATAAATAAATAAAAAATAAAAAAATTCAAATCGGTCGAGCCATTTTAGTCTTTGCGAGACTAACGCACTGCAATACAGGATGGAAGGGAAGTCATTACATTAATTTAAACCAGTGGTAAATCTCGCTATTTGGAACACGTTTTGCATCTTACGTTTTTGTCTCGGATAATTTTCTACAGATATATTTTAATTTTGTCAAAAACAAGCTGGCAACACTGCAGATTGTGTGTGTGTGTGATTTTCACTAGATCAGTAGATAACCATCGCAGCGTGGTGTCTCGCGAACGTAAATAAAGACCATGCAATTCCCTTCGATGTTTACTGTGCGAGTGTAGGCCAATCAGAAGCGTTAGCTCCCAAAACATTACACACCCTGCAAGGGACCGACCTTTTACATCCACAAGGTTCAATTCCCTGACCAACCTCAGCGCAACATTGCCGGGTTACTTCACGTCTGGAAAAGCTGCTCAGAGTATTCCTTCATGTCTTTTAAGTGATTATTTCGAAACCCTATGTGATGTCCCATAATTACTACCGATGCTATGTCAGAAAGTTATTCTATGCATCTCACAAGTAACAAACGTTATCTTCGTACATTTTTGTGGAATTACGCATCCAATTTGGAACAAACACCTTTTTTTTTTTTTTTTTTTTTTTTTTCTTTTCGAAATTGGCTGATCAAAGAACAAAATGCTATTATACTTTTTGTTTGTAATGCTTCTATGAAGTACATATTAGAAGGAATGGAATAAGTTTCCTTCCACCCGTATATATGTGTATGGTTTTTGAAACATAATATTAAATTAGAGAATGAAAAATGAGAGAGAGAAAGCAGGTAAAGAGAAGGAGAGAGATGACGCATATGACGCAGTAACTTCTTTCCTTCTTTGCTTCTTTCGTCGTTCGTTCGTTTGTTCGTTCCTTTCTTTCTTTCTTTCTTTCTTTCTTTCTTTCTTTCTTTCTTTCTTTCTTTCTTTCTTTCTTTCTTTCTTTCTTTCTTTCTTTCTTTCTTTCTCTCTTTCTCTCTTTCTCTCTTTCTGTCTTTCTCTCTTTCTCTCTTTCTCTCTTTCTCTCTTTCTCTCTTTCTCTCTTTCTCTCTTTCTCTCTTTCTTTCTCTTTCTTTCTCTTTCTTTCTCTTTCTTTCTCTTTCTTTCTCTTTCTTTCTCTTTCTTTCTCTTTCTTTCTCTTTCTTTCGCTTTCTTTCTCTTTCTTTCGCTTTCTTTCGCTTTCTTTCGCTTTCTTTTCTCTTTCTTTCTCTTTCTTTCTCTTTCTTTCTCTTTCTTTCTTCTTTCTTCTTTCTTCTTTCTTTCTCTCTTTCTCTCTTTCTCTCTTTCTCTCTTTCTCCTCTTTCTCTCTTTCTCTCTTTCTCTCTTTCTCTCTTTCTCTCTTTCTCTCTTTCTCTCTTCTCTCTTCCTTCTTCCTCTCTTCCTCTCTTCTCTCTTCCTCTCTTCCTCTCTTCCTCTCTTCTCTCTCTTTCTCTCTTTCTTCTTTCTCTTTCTCTCTTTCTCTCTTTTCTCTCTTTCTCTCTTTCTCTCTTTCTCTCTTTCTCTCTTTCTCTCTCTCTCTCTCTCTCTTCTTTCTTTCTTTCTCTTCTTCTCTTTCTTTCTCTTCTTTCTCTTTCTTTCTCTCTCTTTCTTCTCTTTCTTTCTCTTTCTTTCTCTCTCTTTTTTTCTTTCTCTTTCTTTCTCTTTCTTTCTCTTTCCTTCGCTTTCTTTCTCTTTCTTTCTCTTTCTTTCTCTTTCTTTCTCTTTCTTTCTCTTTCTTTCTTTCTCTTTCTTTCTTTCTCTTTCTTTCTTTCTCTTTCTTACACAGTACGGGAGTATCATACCTACCTAACACTCAAAAGGTCGCCAGTTTGTGTCTCGATTGGGGTGGATTGGCTTACTTTTGCGAGGATATCGGAAGTCGGGTCACTGAGCTCCATGTATCCCAGGCCCATTTTAGCATAATTTCATCCATTTTGTTTGTTCACCGACATCTCTTATCCGGTTCAAGGACGTTAAACTCACAAAGAAAGACAAGAAAGAAAGGCAAATCTCAGCGAGCAGAATTGATGATTTTGCTGGTGTTAGAATATATGTCTATTAAGTTTAAAATTTCAGTTGGTAGTCGTATGCCAAGAGATGGAACAATTATTGCTTTTTGAAATGCAGTTTTGACAGGTGCGATACAAGAATGAGAAAGATGGAAGGAATGAAGACTCTCACCTCAGCCGATAGCAGGATAACGGAAGTACAACTGCTGGTTCTACATAAACATGTGTTTATAAACTCTATAAATATTTTGGCAATTAAAATTGTTATTTCACGCCAGCCGTTTGTAGGACAAAGAATGGAAAGGTAGAATCCTGACTATGGCATTGAATTTTTCATTCTGATTTTATCCTTCCAAATTGTTTGTCTGTGTGAATATAACATTTGGGAGCATATACATTTTCAGAATCGTGTTGAAATATGGTACTCTTAGATGCAGAATGAGATTTTTTAACTGATTAAAGAAATCTTTTTTGAAAAACTACGTAGAACCAGTATCCTTATGCACAAGCATAAGGTTTATTGCTTGTATAGTTTTTTAATTAAATAGCAAGGTATCTACTGCATACAAGTGTGATATGGTATGAAGCTTTTAGTGTAATTTTCATATTCAGCAGGTGAATTAGTTGTTCATGCTATAAGGGGATGAAAAGCTGAGATTTGTTGACCTGAATAATTTCTAAAACAAGGACGAATTATGCTTAGCTCCTTGCGGTTTAAGGACCCTCTACCGAGCAGAGGAACAAAAATTTGAAGGCAGACTTTTCGCACGCGAAACCGGGATCGAATATTATGACCTTCAGGTTTGAGGAAGAGCTTTACTCAGTCTGTGCAGTTTTCTCAGCGCTCGTTTTTAATTAAGGAGCGATTCATCTTACTGAAGGAAACTAAATTAAATCTCTTGCAAGACACCGTTGCCATCTTCCAATAACTGTCATAGAATGAGACTGTGATCTCTCTGTCTCTCTTTCTCTGTTTCTTTCTTCCTTTCTCCCTTCCTTTGTTCCTTTCTCTCTCTCTCTTCCTTCCTCTCTCTCTCTTCTTTCTTTCTTTCTTTCTTTCTTTCTTTCTTTCTTTCTTTCTTTCTTTCTTTCTTTCTTTCTTTCTTTCCTTCTTTCCTTCTTTCTTTCTTTCTTCCTTTCTTCCTTCCTTTCTTTCTTTCTTTCTTTCTTTCTTTCTTTCTTTCTTTCTTTCTTTCTTTCTTTCTTTCTTTCTTTCTCTCTCTCTCTCTTTCTTTCTTTCTTTCTTTCTCTCTCTCTCTCTCTCTTTCTTTCTTTCTTTCTTTCTTTCTTTTTTACGGAGCCAGAGGGGAATATGATGAGCAACTTTTGCATCTATATTGTTCAGAACTGAACCACGAGATAATGTTATCTAATATCTTTAAATGAGCAATTCTTGTATATGTATGTTCTGAGTATCTTGGGAACGGCTCTATCTATTTGAATCAACGTTTGTATACAGATAAGGTTTTGCTTTTTAACTTTGTCTATGTAGGTGCCATTCTTGAAAAACAAGTGCGATTTTACATTTAAAAAAAAAAACATTTTTTATGTTCGATTCTACGGAGCAATTCTTGTACACATATTTCTGGTATCTCAGAAACGGCTCTACAAATTTGGTTAAAATTTTGTATACTAATAAGATTTTGCTTTTTAAGTTTACCTATATACATAGGTTGCCTCTGGCGCGGAGGATCCGGGTTCGATCCCCAGTACCAGTATGGGGATCTTATCCCCTCTAGGAGCCCAGCCTCGTTAGGTCCCAGGGGGACCAATTGAGGAGCTACTTGATGGAGAAATAGTGGCCCCAGGTTGAGCAGGCCGTATAACTGGCCGGGAGGGCTCGGGGCGCTGACCACATCCCACCCTCTAGTACTGCACCCCACCAATGATGCCTGTAGTGGACAGAGGGGGAGGACGCAGAGGCTGGGCGGCAAGCCTTGGCCCTTCATGGGCTGTTCCGCCAGGGGTTATATATGATGGTGTCTCTCGGAAAAACGCGATTTTACACAAAAAATAACATTTTTTATTCCCCCTCATACAGAGCAATTCGTGCATATATTATGTGTATCTCGTTAACGGTTCTATAAATTTTGATCAAATGTGTTCAGATAAGGTTTTGCTTTTTAAGTTTATCTACATTGGTGTCTTGCCTTACAAAGCGATTTTATATTAAAAACAACATGTTTTTATTGCCTCTTCTACAGATTACACAATTTTCTCTATGTCTGAAATAGAAATCCTACTTCTTACGTTCGCACTGTTTGCTCTACTCAAATTCAAGTAACACATTCAGATTTCTTTCTCTACTCGCTCTTTTATAAACAATTTTCCATAAAAATACCGTGATTTTACACACACACACACACACACACACACACACACACACACACACACACACACACACAGACACACACACACACACACACACACAAAACATTTTAGTCCCCTCTTTTAAAATAAGTCATACAATTTTCGTATATGTTTGAAATGGAAATGCTGCATACTATATTCACACTGTCTTCTCTACTCACTTTTAGATAACACATTCACATCTCTTTCTCTACTCACTCTTCTACAAACAATTCAATGAATGCTTGTATATATGTAATTGTTAATTTCGAAAACCGCTTAACCGATCACCGCGAAATTCGGCACGTTATGTATTTTTCATAGAGAAAGTTTTTATGGTAACAATTTTACTACACAATATATTACTTTCAAATGATTCTCTACGCGCTTTTCTTTTACATAGTACACTCATATATCCTCTGTTCGCCCTTCAATACATAATTCATACAATTTTCTGTGACTGAAATATAAATGCAGCGTATTACATTCACATAGCTTCCTCTACTAATTTTTCCTTTACGAGACACAATCACTCTTCTTTCGCTACTGCCCTCATGTTTGCATGTATTTTGTTATGGCACTTTTACAATTTGTAATCCGTAATGTTACATAATATACAGGAGTGAGTTTATTCGCTGGAAAGTAAAGTTCCTCTAAGTAAAGTGCAAAACATTATAAGAACCTTTTCGATTGTTTATACTCTATTATCACGGACTACACACAATAGTTCAACCTGGAAGCTACCTCTCATCGCTTGTCTTCGCTAAGAGACAGAAGGGAGGTCAGTCTCGCCACTGCCGTCACTATGACTGGATTTAGCCCGGTGCGTTCTGCAACTGTTTTAACGTACGAAGGGTTATCTACTAGTATGCCCACGACAAGAAGGCTAGAGGGGAATGAAGGGCAGAGGGGGTTTCAATTGTTTATCTGCTCCGGTAGCGTATCTGTTTACTAGGAAATGAGTGCATGAGAATGCATATGAGTCACCCGCGTTGCCAGATCTAATGCGCTTTGCAGTATTAGGTGCAGGTGCAGAGATTTTTTAGTATTATGCATTATTTGACTCTTGCGCTACGGCGCTACAGTTATATACTCGTATTTTGTTAGTTTTATTCTTGGCTTAACTCGTATTTACATATGGTTGCAGTTCGAAAGAAGGGACGAAGTATTCACAGTGAAGCAAGGGAGGTAATTAGAAAAGTGATAGAGGTATGTGACGAAGAAGCGAAATCAGGACAATTGAAATGTTTATTATCACAAAGAAATTTACGTGTGGCAAATTATTGTGGGATATCGTAACATAGTGTAACAAGAATAAGAAGAGGTGTTAAAGCTGGTGAAAAATCACTTCATACTCGGGAAAAAGAGACCAAAGGCCGAGGAATGCAAATTTCATTGTGATGACTTTGATAGAACAGTAATTAAAAATGTAATTCGACACTTTGATTTGGTTAAAAAACAAGTGCCCACTGTACCGAAGCTACTTGCAGCAATTAGGGAAAAAATAAATCTTCCTTGGGGAAGAGAAACTCTGCGGAAGCTATTGCACGATATGGGTTTCAAATGGAAGCGATGTGGAAGTAAGAGAAAATTACTTATTGAACGTCCAAATATAGTTAACTGGAGAGCTAAATGCCTAAGAGCTATAAATGGATACAGAAATGCTGGGAGAAATATCATTTACATTGATGAGTCCTGGGTGGACAATAATTTGACATTTGGGAAGTGCTGGCAGAGTGATGATATCTACGGGATTACGACAAACACTAGCTCTTCAAACTGCCTGATTCTTGTAAATGCAGGCAGCAACGAAGGTTTCATACCCGGAGCTTCTTTGATATTCAAAGCTGGACTTGCTAGCGGCGATTATCATGGACAAAATTTCCAGAAATGGTTGGAGGAGAAACTGTTACCTAATATACTCTGCAATAGTGTCATCGTGCTTAATAATGCTCCATACCACATTGTACAAGAAAATAAGCCTCCGTCGAAATATGCTGTAAAGCAAGAAATGGTACATTGTTGGAGAACAACATTTCATATTCTGCTGCAATGCGAAAGACCGACTTGTTTGATTTAATTCAAATACATAAACCAAAGGAAAAAATATACCATATCGACAGAATAATAGAAATGCATGGGCATAGGGTTCTTAGATTACCTCCTTATATGTGCGAGTTGAACGCTATAGAATTGGCATGGGCAGCAATAAAACGACATGTAAGAGAGCATAATGTAACCGGCGATCTACATTTAAGAAATCTACAGCAAGTGTGTGAAAGTGCAGTGAACTCTGTTTCAACAGCTGATTTAGGCACGTTAAGAAACTTGAGGATGAGTTCAGGCAAAAGGATGGGTTAGTGGAAGATGCAATAGACAATTTTATTATATCACTAGGAGGTCTGACGAAGATCCAGAGAGCGGTAGTGACAGCAGCGAAGGTGACGACTTCTCCGACTCGGATCTTGCACGACAACTGGACTTCTAGGTGAGTTATGTGACAACACTGAGTATTTTAAACGAACCTAACATCCTTATCATACTCGGAAACTAGACATAAACACCGCGCGGGAAGCAAAACATGATTACGTTACACATTCCTAAGCCTCGCCTTCTTGTGCTGGGCATACAGTACTTACCCCGATTCCGGATGAGCTTGACCACCTGCTTGTTATATGAAGGTGCTCAATAACATAATAATTATTAAACGGATGTTAAAATACTTATAATCAACGAGAAGAAATAAATTACGCTCCCTCCAAATTAATATGGAAATTCTAAATTATTCTTGTGTGACAATAAAAAAGAAGCATTTTATATAAAAATTTCCCGTTTTAACTCCCTTAAACGCTTTTCAAGGCAATATTATTACTTTTCATTGCAGCAAATTTCAGAGTGTAAACGGGAAAATTGATTTTCTATTTCCGTACACACGAAAGAAACACAAGAGAAGCTCGCACGAGTCCTCTTTCATAAGCGTGAAACCTTCCTTTGCTATCCTATTTCAAAGAGGAATCTTTTGGTTCAATGAAAGGATCAGTGGAAGCCAATTCTGTACATACAGGCGACGCTGTTATTCCAAAGGATTTCCGATAAGGCGGTTTCGGTTTCAGAAGGCTTTGCAGCTGTAATGGATTTGTATTGATCTTCTGTAGTCACACTAAAGGAAATATAAACCAGTAACGTTTTATCCCTTCGGCGTTTCCCTGGAGGGTTTTCCTAATTCATATTTCTTCATTTTAAATAAATTGCAGTTGGTCACAGAAATATCAAGACTTCCTGAAATCGTCATTTCAAAACCTGTCTCAGGTTATCCGTTTTCTGCTACATAAGCTTACTAGATTCACATCCATGGGTAATATATTCACAAACGCTTTGGGGTAATGCAACATGACGTGCTGAAATTAGAACTAACGGATCTTAGAAATTTGAAGGCCCTACTTACAACTTATAACTTAAAGGACACTAACTAACCAATGGACTTACAGGGCGTTCTTGCAGTGCTAGTTAATTCTGTAGATACGTTTATAGGACCAACAGCGCTTAACGAATCAATAAATCACAAATATATATATTTACGTGGACGACCCTATGAGAAAGCCATGAAGTTTTAGGGTGTCTCAGTTTATGCGGCGTTTTCATAGCGAATTTCGTTAATTACAAGGAAATCAACATGCAACGGATCTTTGCTATAGTTGAAGATGAACTTATGTGTACAACTTGGGTCGTTTTCGATTAATTTCTCGTCCTCCACCTTCTCAGGAGTCAAAATATGAACCACATTTATATTTCCCGCATATTAAACAAACAACTATCAAGTAGCTAATAAACAAGTATTAATGTATTTCTCTGTTCTTCGTAGATGATACACTATCTCAGTTTTAGAGAATTTTGTAAACCTTTTCATCTTGATGCTCATTATATCGAATATTTGAAAGGCTAATTCAAAATTTAAAGTATTACAAATTGTGCAATATTTGGAATATGAAATAAACAGGAGTATCAATACTTTGCACACAGTGCGGTTTAGTTTCCACAAAACATTGAAACTCCTCAGAATTACATTTATTTACAAGCTACCTTTATGTGATAAGCATTGCAATTTACACCACCACCACCACCACCACCACCACCACCACCACCACCACCACCACCACCACCACCACCACCACCACCACCACCGCCGCCACCGCCACCACCACCACCGCCGCCGCCGCCGCCACCGCCGCCACCGCCACCACCACCACCACCGCCGCCGCCGCCACCACCGCCGCCGCCACCGCCACCACCACCGTCGCCGCCGCCGCCGCCACCACCGCCGCCGCCACCACCACCACCACCACCGCCGCCGCCGCCGCCGCCACCGCCACCACCACCACATAGCAGACCCTTTTTCCGAGCCTTGGCCTCCTAACATTACAGTTCACCTTGGACGATTTCCAAATTGTTTCTTATGGTAAAGGTCGGTTTTTGATAATACACCATAAATCATTTTAATACAGATCTGTAGTCGAAAGCTGAATGGACCGAGATCTAGAAATCGCAATGATCAGGTTGATGGAATGTGCCTGGTGACATGATCGATTGTTTTGCCAGGCTACTTTTTATGAATGGAATACAAACATTCGTTTAAACCCTTAAATGCGGCAAAGGTTGTCAAATATTAAGAAATACTAATTTTGCTTTTAATATTGTGTTGTATCCTTAATCGGGACCGCCTCCGTAGCGCAGTTGGTAGCGCGCTTGCCTCTGGCGCGGAGGACCCGGGTTCGATCCCCGGTACCAGCAGGGGGATTTTATCCCCTCTGGGAGGTCTGGCACGGGGTGCACTCAACCTCGTTAGGTCCCGGGGGACCAATTGAGGAGCTACTTGATGAAGAAGTAGCGGCCCCAGGTCTAGAAAACCGCATAACTGGCCGGGAGGGCTCGGGGCGCTGACCACGTCCCACCCTCCAGTACTGCACCTCACCAATGACGCCTGTAGTGGGCAGAGGTGGGGGACGCAGCGGCTGGGCGGTAGGCCTTGGCCCTTCGTGGGCTGTCGCGCGGGGTTTACATTTACATCCTTAATCGGACTCTGAGAGACTTCTGTGTCACGACTGCAAAGTCTAAGGTAATTGCTCTGCGGAGCAATTACATTGTTAATTTATTAATAATATATATTAATATATATAATGGCCCACTTCACCCGGCATCGGCGTAAGTTGGGTTGGGTTGGGTTTAAGGACCCGCCGATCGGCGTAAGTAGATAACCCTTCGTGCGCTAACTCCACGGCGCGAGACAGGGCAGTGAAGTGTTCTGCCTCTCAGCGATAGGTGAGGTGAGAGGCAGGTGAACGAGCGTGATAATAGAGAATAACAGTATAAACAATCGAAAAGGTCTCACTTTACTTACAGGATCTTTATTTTTCAGGGAATAAACTCACTCCTGTATATGCTGCTATTGTATAACATTTGAATTGCAGATTGTAGTGCAAGCACAAGGGCACGTAATGTTTCATTGGCATTTCCTCGTATTTTATGATTGTGATTGTTGTATTTTATTATTATTAGTTATTACTTTTATTATTTTACTCTTGTTAGTTTACAACTGTTAATTTATTATTATTATTATTATTATTATTATTATTATTATTATTATTATTATTATTATTATTATTATTATTATTATTATTATTATTATTATTATTATTATTATTATTATTATTATTATTATTATTATTATTATTATTATTATTATTATTATTATTATTATTATTATTATTATTATTATTATTATTATTATTATTATTATTATTATTATTATTATTATTATTATTATTATTATTATTATTATTATTATTATTATTATTATTATTATTATTATTATTATTATTATTATTATTATTATTATTATTATTATTATTATTATTATTATTGTTGTTGTTGTTGTTGTTGTTGTTGTTGTTGTTATTGTTATTACTATCATCATTATCATTTCTTTTACCATTATCTTATTATAATACTTTTATTTGTTTTTATTTTATTATTGTGTTTATTACCATTATTATGTTTATCATTATTATTTTTGTAATTATTGTTCTTTATAATCGTTTCAGGCATATACAGACCACGTTAAGCAACCCACTGCATTTAGATTCACTTCTATTCTTTTTCTTTCTATCGTTCCAATATTTCTGGATCTTGTCACTGTGATTTTTTCTTCTTTCTTCCTTCCAAATTGTAGTTGTTCTCTTCTTTTTTTTCAACTGGAAACTTTCGAAATTTTGCGATTAACTTTCCTAACTTTGCTCTATCCTGTATCATTTCTTCTGTTAATTCCATTTCATTAAGTTCTCTATTTCAATATGCATAAAGATTGCTTGAATGTATTGGGGAGTGGTTTAAAGTCCACTACAATGTTAAAACTACAATAGTGAGCTGTAGAGTTTTAATCCAGCCGCACCTAACATGGTGAACAGGCGCTGACCACAAACCGCCCGTTACGGACTCAGACGTTTGTGGAATTTGAATTTCTGTTTTGGTCCACGGGTGGTATTTTATTTCCCACCTACCTAAGGTATTTGTACAGCATTCAACATTTTGGGAAGATATTCTGATGCAGCAATGGCAAACAAATTAAGAGAATGGCAAATACAAGCTAACAAAAAGAGCAACTATTTCATCATTTTGCTTTAGAAAATAAAATACAAAAGAATTGTGTTCGCCCATAATGACATTGGCGTTATCGCCACAGTAACCAACAATGCTTTCAATACACATACTCTTGATGAAGTAATACTTTCATTTAATGCTGAGGAAAAATTCTTAGGTAAAAGCAGAAGTGCATGGGTAAATGAACTAGAATTCTTGAATTTAAAAATTTGACTTGTAAAATCCCTTAATTTCAAAAGAATTCCCGCTTTGCCTTTTGAGTTAAAAAATACCTACGCCGATGGAAAAGTCCCTCAAACTGGCAACACTGTAAAATGTACAGAAACTGTAATTAAAGCATCTGGACACGTGCCTAGAATCAGAACATAGGAGATAGACTTGATGGATGAGAAGCACTGAGGGAAAAGTAACTGCGACACTACTGTTCATCTCATGGAAGAATACCTATATACCATTAACGGCACAACGTGTGAATGATGGTAATCCTGTTCATCTCCAAATGATTCGTTTGCCGATATCTAAACACGTGTCGACTAGATTGGAGGAGGAGGGTTCGTTGTATGACCTACCTGAGCACCTGAACGGAGTAGCGATGCTGGAGACGGTTGGTCTTCGCCGCTCTTGGTGAACAAGCGGAACATATGGGTAAGTGCGCTCACGTAGGTATATGGCAGGATGGCAGGCAGTTTGACTATTTCCTGCGACTCCAAAAGAACTGCCACACATTAGGCATCATTTTTATATCTTTTAACATCAATAGCTGTCTTTTAATCTCGCGCTGTACCACTAGATTAAAATGACCATGTTTCTGTAGGTTTTACAGCCTCTGCCAAATATTTGTTGATATGACATATTTTGTTGATTTCTCTGTCAAAAATCCCCTCCTGACCTCCTGAAGTTCGCTCCGGTTGTTTGGAATCATTATGTATCAAAGAAAGAAAGAAAGGAAGGAAGGAAGGAAGGAAGGAAGAGAGGAAGGGAGGAAGGGAGGAAGGGAGGAAGGGAGGAAGGGAGGAAGGGAGGAAGGGAGGAAGGGAGGAAGGGAGGAAGGGAGGACGGGAGGGAGGGAGGAAGGGAGGAAGGGAGGAAGGGAGGAAGGGAGGGAGGAAGGAAGGAAGGAAGGAAGGAAGGAAGGAAGGAAGGAAGGAAGGAAGGAAGGAAGGAAGGAAGGAAGGAAGGAAGGAAGGACGGAAGGAAGGAAAGAAAGAAAAAGGCAAAACCGACTCTTTTTGTTGTAACTATTTATTATGTCTCACAATTTGAAGTGACTTATATACCTTTAATATTACTCTTTATTTTATTTTGAAGTTTGAAGTGACTTTTTAAACTACTTTACTTTTCCGATAGATTTGAAAAGCAATTATGCCGGCTATTAGTTTGCATCGTTAACAGCTACCCCAGTCAATTAGGCTGACGTTTATCTCACCTGACATTCTTTGCCCATAACAAACTCACACGTATCCGTTATATTTATATAACAGTCATAGGTATTACCAAGCATTAAAGCCAGGACGAAAGCAAATGCAGTTGAACTTTTACTGGACTTCATAGAGTGACGTTGCAATTTACAAACCTTGTTTACAGACAGCGCTCAACAAACCACGTTTACCCGCCCATCAGTGACTCATGGTCACTGTTGCTTACATTACTGTATTGACATAATGGTTTGAGTGTAGATACTTGAAGCCAGCTACTTAAACATTCCAACGCCCCGTTATTACATTGGTATATAAAAGAGATCCGTATGTCCACATTACATTATCCACGATAGATTTCTGCCAAAGATTGACTTTAAATTAGGCAATAAGTGCTTAGTTACGAAACACGTAGAAACACCATTCAAACTTTTAGTCGTATAAGGATAAGAATAAAGGTGTTCTTAATGAAAAGGTTGCAAGGACGTTAAAGAGAACATAGTTGTTAACAGAGACGAAGAAATAAGAAAGCAAGATAATGAAATGTGATTTTAAACACTTCGCTTAAACTTTAGCTATGTTGACGATGCCAGATGCAAAGGTACCCTTAGGGCAGAAACTACTTAGACTGATGAACCCAATGCTTCCGCTTATAGTCTAATGTGCTTTGTTTCACAAATAACATTTATCTATAACAATAGGCATTTTCCAATAAATGTTTTAATGTTAAACAATTTTTTGTATGTTATTACAAAGAACGATATTCGAGAGATAATATGCAAAAATGCGGTATAACAGTTGGAGTATTTATTTTTAAGTTCTGTAAACTATTTCTTTTTCAGAAGTTTAAAATTATATGTACATATAAAAATACAATTAGTTTTATAATATAATTAACTTGAACAAACCATCGAAACGTTTTTCAGCTAAATTGATTGAAATTTGTAGAAATTAGCTATTTTAGTACCACCGAGTAAGTTAAACAGTATTCAAACGGTATGAAAGGGACTACAACGGCTATGCACAAATACTCGAATAATATCTGACATTTACACTTAAAATGTAGCATTTCAGTTTAAAGTCGTAAGAGCTGTTTTTCAGTAAATGGAAAAATAAAAATTTTCCTATATAAAATATACCTTGGGGTGAGGGAATTTTGTTGAAATTCTTCGAACATGCTTAAACAAATAATTGACTCAAATCATATTTTTATTTGTTTCTCGGCATTTTACTTTATCTACTACGTATAGAAATCGCGGAAGTATCGTTTAAATTAGTATTAAGTTTCAACAATGCAACACGAAGATTTTTAAGAAAATCCCCCATCCTAGACTACCGTTCACTTGGAACATTTTTTCGAAAATGTTGATTCTCTCAAAACGACTAACGATTTTGATTAAAATACCACACGTTTAAAATATTTTCATGACAAATGAAATGTATATCATGAATTTTCTGGGAATCTCCTCAGAAGTTCTCTTCATTCTGAATGACTTTTGCATAACTGGTAAACCGTAAGAGACAGACAAAATCTTACTGCACAAAAATGTATATCTCGTTGAAACACAATTTATGTCAAATATCATTTTAGTGGAATTAAGTATTTCTGATATTTCCTTATTATTTGTTCGAGCTTTCCAACACTTCTACTTCTCTCAAAATAGGAAGTCGTTATGCATTATATCCTGGACATGCAGAGAGAATGGAATGTCAAAGCTATCACATAGCAACCGGCTCTTAAAAATTTGACTATCGCTTAAGCCTACTGAATTATCTACTCATTGTACCTACAAGGAAACATTTAATAAAATTATTTCTATAAAAATATACAAATGTCTATCTCGATTAATATGAAATAAAAAAATGAGTAGTGTATTTAAGAATAATTTGTATAAAAGTGAGTAGAGCAAGTAATGTGAGTATGCACATCCGATGTTTTTGAATTATAGAGTTCGCAGAAGGACAGGAGAACATATATGGACATTTTCCCTTTTTTATGGTGGAGAGGGGCGCGCTGAGTGGGCCTCAAAACGTACATTTCTGTTGGGAGCAACTCGACATCAAACTTTTGAATGGAATTAAGTTAATTAATTAAGTTAATTAATCTACCCACCATAGATAAGTGGCAGCGAAACTAACAATAGTGAAAATGTTAAAATAATATCGGAAAGTAGGTTTCTAAGGTAATGTGAGGCAATATTAGGCCGCAATTATTAAAAAGAATGCTTTTAAGTATGCCCAAGGCTTGCCGAAGGTAATACTTTTCATGACATTTTAAATACTTATAGCAATTTTAACTTTGTGTGGAACACAATATTTTATTCACCAGTAAAGCGTAAATTAAAGTAATTATTTTAATTATTATGTAAAATTATCGTTGTTGGAAGGGAATATGATGACACAATTTCTGGTAGTCAGTCTGGGTGGCACAGTTGGTGTAGTTTCTGATGTATACGACATGCTGTGAATCAAGCAACAGTTGAGTAACGATTTAGTGAGCTGTCAGGAATAATCAATACTTCCCTGTAATATCGACGTGTCATTGGTGACAACTGTCCGGTCAGTAGCATGAATACTGCTATCATTGGAGAGGGGTAAATAAAGGGAATAATCGTGATACCCTTGCATTTTACTAAATTCTTTCTGTACAAGTAATTTTGTGACCGAAGAAAGTCAAAGAACGTGAAGGGAGCTACAAGGTGTTGTTCAAGGACATAAGTAAATATACACCATCGTCATTGTGGGCATGTTATTGTATTTTAAAGATTACAATATACGTAATGAAAATGTGGTTATTGGATGATCAGAAATGAAATAAAAAGACTGTAGCAATGGACTAGAACCAGTGTCTAGGTTGCTCGGAACGACAAATAAACGATAGTTTGTTCCACTCCCCTTCCGCACGTCTCTGTTCCCGTCTGCGTGCGACCCTGTGGCATCCTGCGGTTCCCTCAGTTCATCCATTCCTTCTGCGGGATCGTTTGGAGTTTGCAGTGCGCGAGGTGTGCCTCTCCATGTCTGCCCTTTACCCTTACCCTCCACCCCAATATATATTGTGTAACAGTAGCGGATAAAATAATTTTAATGGTATTTCTTTACGGAATACGACGAATCGTTAACATGCCGTTTACTAAATTAGAAATCCTCTAACCTCTTTAACGAATCACGGGGAAGGGAATAAACAAGTGGAATTCGTTTAGGATCATAAGGTGTGGAAGTTTGGTCGTCTCAAGAACAAAACAACATATACAGCACCTGCCGATAAGCAAAAACTTCGCTAAAAAATCTGCTGGTGTAGCGACACGATGAAACTTCATATCGACTTTCTGGAACTACTTAGGCAATGGCTACGTGCCGCTTACCGAAGACAAAAGACTGATAAAGCCCGAAACCTGGGAGGCTTAACGTTTCTGAAGGGAGAAAAAGAAATGTTACGCTTGCCTTACGGTAAGGAAAATACGATTTTAATAACAAGGGGAACGTTTCATTTTTAAAACAGCGCTTCAGAGGTTTGCGAACACTGAGAACGCCCTTGTAAACACTTGAAAATTACGTAACGAAAAGCTTCTTCGCTCCTCTTCCTACCCTTATTTTTTCTATTTCTTTTTAGGAGTCTTTTATTATTCTTTATATCCTTTGGAAATTTTAAGATTACAAGTAAGATTGTTCAACGTGTCCTTTGTAATGCTACCACGCTTATTTCTGTATTTGTTGACTTTCTTTTATCTTGTATATGCTTGACTTACTTGGTTATAATGTTCTGTATGTTTAACTTGTTATCGAGCATGTTATTAATTCTTTGATGTAATGTTTTCGCACATAATTTCTCCATGTAAATAACTGACTGCGCTTTGGCAACTCTCGGTTGTTTGAGGCTCTCGGATTGCTACAATAAAAAATAAACCTTTCCATTCTCTCTCTCTCTCTCTCTCTCTCTCTCTCTCTCTCTCTCTCTCTCTCTCTCTCTCTTACTCCATACGAGAAAGATACATTTTGCAGAGTCCTAAATTATGGGAATGACACTGAATGTGAAATCGTAATTTAAACCTTCCGAGAAAGACGATTGGGTCGTCTCCTTAGCGCGGTGGTAGCGCAGGTGCTTACCAAGCGGGAGGCCCGGGTTCAATTCCCGGTACTGGCGTGGGGATTTTCCCCCGCTGGGAGACCTGGTCCGGGGTGAAAGAGGCCTCTGAGCAAAATTAAACAATCTTTCACGCCCAATATATGCAGAATGGGACGGTGAGAACCATAGCAGTTAAAGAGTCCATAAAGAAAAACAACATTTATTTTCCTGTATTTGCATGCCATAATTAACGTTTTCTCCTTCCTCCTCCGAAAACGACGACGCCACAGTATTCACATTTAGAACGAACGGTGTGCTGTCCAGGATGCTATGCAAGTTGCAGCACTCTTCCTTATTTTCAACCTGTCTGATGTAGTTTGGGCAGTAGTGACTTTATGAAAGGAGATGCTGAAACTGGTCACCGTCGTTATCCATATATTTTTGGTACCTCATTTGGAAACTATCCATCACTCGCCGTAGTTCACGTTGAGAAATGCGGGACTTTCCTGGCGGATATTTTGTTCTAATTCTTCCAGGGTGCGTGGATTTGTCTTGTACACTTTGTTTTAAGTTACCCAGAGACAGAAATCGCTTATTGGAGTTCTGATAAACCTTTCTCCGCTAATGCCACAACATATACCAATTTTTTCGTCATGAAGAGTCACTTCATGAACAATATTAGATTCTGAGTTATAGGGCCAATTTTTTCGGATCAACAGTTGTCGCCCGTACATAGGTGAACAAAGTTTTGCCCCTTTTCCTAGAGAATTAACAGACAGGGAGCGTGATTTTGCCTTTTTCCAATAATACTCTGCAATAGCTCATATGGCCAATCTTCCGAAGAGAACAATTGGATGTGTGTTTCAGGACAGAATTATTAGTAGAGATTTGCGACCTCCTCGGTCCCCCAACCTAAAACCCCCTGCTATTTCTATCTCTGGGGTAACTTAAAACATAAAGTGTATAAGACAAATCCACACACCTTGGAAGAATTAAAACAAAATATCCGCCAGGAAATTGCCAGTATTTCTCAACGTGAACTACGGCGAGTGATGGACAGTTTCCTAAAGAGGTGCCAAAAATATATGTATGGACGACGGTGGCCAGTTTCAGCATCTCCTTTCATAAAGTTGGCCAGTAAAGCCTTTAAAAGTAGTTTTAAAAATGTCGCATGGTTTCATGCGTGCTTTTCTTTGATAGCGGCAAACGGCAACGAGTGCCGAGGATGCGGACAGGCAAAACATCGTGCAGCCCGGTATATTTTGCTCTCCCGGTTTTTCACAACTATAGCGGCAACTGCAATTCCCATAGATGGGCCTTACCACCACGCAATTGTAGCAATTATAGCAGCGTTGTTGTTTGTAGACGGAAAGGCAGAAGTTGTGATCTACACTATTACAATTCCCGTTTCTAAAGCATGGGAATAAGAATGCGTGAACGATATGTTGCGTTATCCCTGGCAATCTTCTTTAGCATCTTGATTGTGTTTTCAAACCACACTTCAAGGAATTTCATTGTTCCGTGATTGTTTACTGGGGCAATCAACAAGCTCTTACCAGTCACAAACATAGCGCCTGGAACAAAAGTGCCTCGTTCTGTACGAAGAATCACTGTTCTTGTCCTTTATCAGCTGAAATTGGAGCATCACAGAAGTCCGATTCATCTGTCCATGTTCAGTAGACACCATCGTTAAGTATCGTATCAGTTTTCCTCTAGGTAGATTTCATGGATCCATAACTGCTTATAATGAGCAGTTGTGTTTAAATAATTGACTCGCCATATTTTGTATTCGGTTTGATTCCATTGCTTGTGTTCGATGACTTGTTTCTTAAACAATATTTTAATAATGTCATCTGATAAGGAAACTCATACTCAGTTTCACACGAACTGCACTCAGAATTCTGTTGAGTGTTGCAGCTGTCTAAATTGTATAAAATTAATGTGCAATTCTTATTAAATCATAGTAAAGCCACGGATCTTATGAAATTGACGAACTGTTTTGTTTTCATCGCGTTCTATTGGAGCTGTATAACGTTCAATTCCAGTTTAATGACTCTTATTCTGGTCATGCCATTGCAGCCACAGAATGTGCTAACGGAGAGTCACTTTTGCCTCTCCTTTTATATAGTGATACACTGTTTGAATTATGCACATCGTCTGCTTATGCATTGATTTTCCACATCCTGTAGGCGAGAAATTTGGCTTATGAGTAGCAGGGCATTACCTCTTTCCCAGGGCCTCCACATATTTAAAGACATTTAAGAGCTTTGTGCAATTTCTCTGATGTGCGCCACTACTCGTGTCTAAAGACAGCGAAAACCGTGCAACCCTTGCTGGGACGTTTTGCTTTGTACCCACGCAATGACCACGCGATATGCGTATCTGCCCCTTTGCACTGTCTCAATAGACTGGCCAAAAAAACAAGAAAACATATACACTGGATTCACACCACTGCTTAGAGTCGTTCCTATCACTCATCGCTCTGCCGGATAGCTGCCCAGGATCTCATTACATTATTTATTAAATAATTTCCAAAATATTACATCAGCTGCGTTATACGCCAAAGTATTCCAGTCACTCAAGCTCCGAGATCTCTGTAGGCTGGTTTTCGAAATAATAACCGAAGTGTTTGGGTTAAAAAAGGGCGCAAAACAGGCGCTTCGGCGATCCCATTGGCCGTTGCTAGATTGAAAATAAGTACATACTAACCACAGGCTGATTCTGTAGTTCCCTCTTGAACTCCTAAAGGTGACCGATGCAGTGGTTTTCTTTCAAACTATAGAACTCACTGTGTGATCTTGGTCAGCATCAATTAAACGACACGCTTATTTTTCAGGCGCAAGTGTGGCTTCATATAGAAAACCGGAAACTTGTGTTTAAAAATCTCATGTAATGCATTCACACGACATTCTCCAGACATGAAAAATTCAAAATATTGGTTACATATTAGACACCTATTCATTTAAGATGATTAACGTTAGGGTATAAGAATGATCTCGAATGAATCACTAAGTGCTTAGTTACATAAAACATGCTGAAACGGCATTCAAATGTTTAGCCGCAATAACCAGCACTTACGATGGAAAGAACAAAAAATCACCAGCTTTCAAACATGTTCTTTAGATGACTCATTTATACTTGATAAAGCGCAAAACGGCTGGCGCTACGAAAAAAAATTCTTTTTTGACACGAATATTGTGGTTTAATTCGTCTTAAAACGTAACTTTATCCATCTCTTACGATTTACATACACAAAATTAAACATGAAATAACTATGAAGAGAATTTCAAAAGTTATTCAGAAGTATTTCACGATATAGGTACATTTAATTTGTCACATTAATATCTAAAATATGTTACACGTTAATCAAAATCGCTAGAGCCATTTCGAAGAAAACGAATATAATGAATACTCTTCCATGGTAATGGAAACTTGTGCTCCAGCAATTTTATTTAAACTCTTCTTCTATCATTTATTTAAACATAGTCTGCCGTAAGTATGAAATTATCATACACCCGACTTCTCATTCTGCTCTCAAACGACAAAACACATCTTTTCTAAAAGTTCTTTTTTTCTGGGTTCTATGGCTATTAAAATGTATGGTGAATTTCAGTTTTTCGGGTGGAATACATGATGTGTGTATTACAGTGATTGGTGGCGAAAGTGAAAGTAATTCTTGCAATACATATGTTTCTTCTATGTTCGTGAAATTATTTTTCCACGTAAGATTTGCACGCCTCAGATCGCATTAGACATGTTATGGCAGAACCAAAACCTGGCTACCCCGATTACAGACATGAATACTAACCGCTTTGCTTCTCATGAATACCTGCTGTGGAATTACAGGGAAGATGATGTTTGCGTTTTGCCCCACGATGTAGCGCATGATCGCACACATCAAAGCTGCTTATACTTTTTCTCTCAGAGAAATGAAGCAATATTACGTGCTCTACTATAGTGCCTTTGCTTTGGCATATGTAGTAAGGTACATGTGGTTCTGACTCCGTTCCCGAATCGCCATCCACTTTGCTCGAATACGCACCCACATGACAATATGAGGGATGGTAAAAGATCTCTACTGTAGTATCATTAAGTAGGACTATTTGCTTCCGTTTCATTTCTTTTATGTACAGTGAACGTTGGTGGGTAACATTTATCACACCAACATTCACCGTTATTCACTGAGCAACCTTTCCCGTATTGCTAACATTGTCACAGCGTGCGAGGCAAGTGTATTTGGTACACTAAAATTTAGCTTCGATTGTTACTTCGACTAACC
Source organism: Tenodera sinensis (assembly GCA_030765045.1). Taxonomy (NCBI): domain Eukaryota; kingdom Metazoa; phylum Arthropoda; class Insecta; order Mantodea; family Mantidae; genus Tenodera; species Tenodera sinensis. Next base: position 264,144,103 of record CM060964.1, read on the forward strand.
GACATACTGTATTTACTTTGTTTTAGTAGTAATATATAATGTTCATAATCCTGAATATTAATTTAATATTCGATGACCACCAGAGTATAACAACAATAATAGTAGTAGTAGTAGTAGTAGTAGTAGTAGTAGTAGTAGTAGTAGTAGTAGTAGTAGTAGTAGTAGTAGTAGTAGTAGTAGTAGTAGTAGTAGTAATAGTAATAGTGATAATGATAATAATGATAATGATAATGATGATAATGATAATGATAATAATGATGATGATGATGATGATGATGATGATGATGATGATGATGATGATGATGATGATGATGATAGTACTTCTCGTGAGACTACAGGAAACCTTTCTGCTGCAGATAGACTATATCAACAACGGTTTTTCCGAAGTTGTTTTCCTCCAACTTATGTCTTAGTCTGTGCACCAAATGTCTGACCGGTTGTTGATAGATGTCAGGAAGATGCCCTAATTCTATTTTGCTAACACTCGCATAGGAGTATCAGGCAAGCAATAGTCGAGTTAGGACTCGTCAACACTTGTATTCATCGAATACTCCTAGGACGAAGTGACACTCATACAAACTTCAGTTGGTGCAACAGTTATCAGATTTATTTTTCAAATCAGAAGTCCTATTGCTATGTGTACAACGATACGCTGCCTCCAACAACATTCGGTCATCACCAGTAAAGTTTTTAGTCAGACGGATATATGCTCAACAATCCTGACAGTGTAAACCGGCACAACATAGTGTTCTGGACAAATCACAATCCTTGATAGTTCCGGCATCGGTGGAAGCTGAATATATGGTGTGATATTTTAGGGGTCATCTTATTGTACCAGTTTTCCTGGAGGGCAGTCTCAGTGGAGAACATTTCTTGAACCATCTGCAGACCCAACTAAAGACGGTGAACTTTTAGGTGTCCCGCAGGCGCTGGCAACACATCACTGGCAACAGCTATATAGATGGCGCACCGGCTCATTATGACTTACTAGTGCAGTCTTTCTCCATCTTGTCTATCCACGGAAGTGAATTGGTCGCGGCGGGCCTATATCCTGGCTCCCTACATTCGCAGGACCTCACACCTGTAGATTTCTTCTTATGGGGACATCTAAAAGCGCAGGTCTATCCAACAGGCCAACAAACATTGCGGTCCTCCGCAGGTGTAAACTCGCTGCTTGTAGCACTATGACACCAGATATGCTTCGGGATACAGAACGGTGTTTTCACCTTCGTTGAATGGTTGGCCGGTACCCCTTGCTGGGGGGTTCGTTCATCCCGGGATGAAGATAGGCGTCAGTAGTGTTATCATTCTGAAATCGTTAAGGACCCCGTCCTTACAAGTGTTTATCATCGTCCGGTTATGGTCTTCCTTCGGGTATCCTCTTCATGTAGTGGTTATGTAAGTCACAAAGAACTTCAGGTCTTTATTACGGATTCTATCCTGAAGACTGACGCGAAGAATTTTTCTGATGACTTCACGGGTGGTCAGCCGTCTCAAATTGATAAGTCAAGCTTTCGGCCATTGTAGACTCCATGGCCTTCTCGGCACGGCTGATCACCCGTGAAGCCATCACCAGTAACGCTTGCCGTGAAAGCTTCGTCTTACATCAAGAATTTTTCTTTCCATCTTCCTTCAACATATCTCTAACATTTTTATTTGTTTGCCTGTTAAAGACCAAGCTTAAGTACGAGAGGCAGAATGCACCGACCCGTTATGTCTTTCTTTAGTTTAATGTTATATTTATGTGAATAAATTTCAATTTAGATGCTGAAATACGCCTTTGGATTTATTTGCGGGTAGCATTGCCTAATAACATTCTTTGACTAAGATAGGTGTATCTGTTGAGGTACTGTAGTCCTTCTTTGTCAATTTTGGCCCGAATATTGCTTGATAAAAAAGAGAGTCAAAAAGTTCCGACCCGGCTGCGCGGTATTTTACCTGTCCTCGGCGCTCGTTGCCGTCTGTCGCTATCATAGAAGGGCGTGGGCGGCAACGAGCGCCGAGGACGCGGACAGGCGAAACACCGCGCAGTCCGTTCGGAATTGTTTTACTCTCTCGGTCCTAGACATCATTATCATAGAATGACACAGTGCTATCCAGAAGTCTTGAGTAGGTCTACAGATATTATTCGTTCTGATAGTTTAACGAAATTTTATTGTGATTTTCTCAAGATTGTAGTATAAGTGTAATAAGAGTATTTCACTTTATAAGATGTAATTGGTGTAAGACATATATCGTTAAAGTATATGTTTGACCTATTGAACTGTGTTCTCATTTCTCTGAATTTGTAATCAGCTATCACTGTGTAAATATTAACTATGTACTTATTGTATAGCTAAGAAGCAGGCTGGGACCGTTATACAAATACATAATAGGTCCAATGTTAAAGGCGTTAGCCTTGACTGTGTGGGTGTATGAGGAGATCAGACGTTAATATACAAGGATCACCAGGCTACTTAAAGCAACTTCTTGGGTTCATTAGAGTGAACGCTGCTCTGCTTCATCTTTATTACACGGGCTCTAATGACCTAGCTGTCGACGGGCTCTTAAACCCTAATCACTCACTCACTCACTCTTTATTTACAGCTTTACTGACAACAGATAATTATACTCTGCTTTAATAATCGTCTACATCAACTACTCGAACTTTTATAAAAGTGACACAGATCCTTTAACTTACCCATCTGGAATAGAACTGTATTGAGAACAAGTTCGCTTAACGAACAATCTCATTACGTAGAAACGCTTGCATTCGTGATAATATTGTGTTTTTGACAGAAAATACACCATCTTAATCACATCTGCAAATTTAAGATGCAGGTCATTGGTATTTACAGTGCTTCATGTGCTGACAATTTTTGTACTATATTTCCATTTGTAATTAACACGCTGTTAATGATTTATTCCATAAAGAAATCCCTTTAAAATTGCTTTAAACCCGTTTTTAAGGGACCCTGAGACTGAAGTTTGAATGTTCTATGCTTCTAATGATATAAGATCAATATTTGCACACTTAAGGGTGTTTATGTTATAAACTACCATTCAAAGTTCCGACGCAATCTGTTTTATAGTTTTGAGGGATTTAATTATTCAATTTATTCACAAGGCGAAAATATCTTAGTATTCAAAATATTCCATGCGCATCAAAAATTAAAATACCACAACCGTTTTATTATTTTATGAACTCCAATTTCTCAGGAAAGACCAGCAATCTCTGGCAGGAAAAACAAATTTTACTTTTAAAGTGATTCATTTCTTCGCTTTAATGGATTTTGAAAGTATTTTTTAAACTTTTTCCTCATGTATTTAATTTTTTAAAGCTAAACAAATTTTCACATTTTAAAATCAAAGACTGAAGTTGAAGTCACATAAATGGTCCACACGATGGAAAAATTCTAGGGGCATAGTACAAAATGTAATACGCATGGAGCAGATACCGTATTAGAAAATGTAAAGTCGAGAAAAACCAATTTTTCTACACACCTGCACCATGATCATGAGCCAGATTACCTGTTCGTCACCCCTTCTCTCTTTTCTCTAGTAGTCTCTCTCCTCAGAATCATAACTTTTCCCTTGTGGCAAGATGCCGCGTAATCAGTCCTTTCTGCTAAATTTGGTTGTTTATGAGCCCTTTTTGGTCCATGTTTTGTTCAAACACTACCGAAAATTTAAGCACGAAAGGGGCGTTTAAATATAGCGCACATGACGTTTAAAGCCTGCGCCAGGCTTCTGAAAATGACGGCAGAATGTAAAAAAATTCACTGCCAACCGATGACTGAAGGTTTGGGGAACCGTTATACTCATAAGCCCAAAAATCGTCAATTTGATAATTTTTCGGTCAGTTTTCACTCCCAGGTTCCCTTAAATACTCCATTCTAATATTGCTCCACACTGCTTTAAAAACATACCTCACATTATTACTATTCCTAACACTGTCTATGGTTAGTGGAGGAGATACCTGTTGTATTCCACCTAAATGTCGAATATCAACATCGCTCCGGAAATGTACGAGTACCTTTTGAGGTGAGCTCAACCCAAAACATTATTTAAATAAAAGAAATGAATGTACCACAATTTTAAAACAGACTAAAAAAGTATAATGTAATTAGACTGAACAATGTAATTTGATGGAGCTCTGGTGGAATGAGATGGTGGGGGAAACCGGAGAACCCGGAGAAAACCCGCCCCAGCGCCGCTTCGTCCACTACAAATCCAACATGCGGTTGCCTGGGATCGAGCCCGGGCCACTTTGGTGAAAAGCGAATGGTCTAACCGCTCGGTTACGGCGCGGCCATGTGTGTGTGTGTGTGTGTGTGTGTGTGTGTGTGTGTGTGTGTGTGTGTGCGCGCGCGTGTGTGTCTGTGTGTGTGTGTGTCAGTCTGTGGACAGCATAACTCAAAAACGAAAAGTCGGTTGAAAATCAAGGTTGGTATTTAACTTTAATATCTTTCAAGGATACGACAGAAAGATTTGAAGAAAATTCGGCTACCCTAAACTACCCTTTGCATAGACAATTTTTCGGAAATTTTGATTTTCTCGAAAATGGCTCTAACGATTTTGATTAAAATGCCATTTAAAATATTTTTGAAAAATGAAATGTATTGTTATTTATTTATGCCAACAAGTTTCCTGCTGGTGTTTTTAAACACACAAGCCGTGTGTGGGCAATGTTTAAGAGGTTGAATCAGAAACTGAAAAATTCAGTGTCATAGCCGGGATTTGAACCACGGATCTTCCGCTTACCGAGCGGCCGCTCTAACCATTAAGCTATCAAGGCCAACTTGCCAGTACGACATTAAATTCCCCAGCTGATTCGTACTTTTTGCGGGTTAACCACAAGGGAATCTCACATCAGAGGTAAATACCCCAAGGGCGGCTTACAAATGCTTTATGTCCCGGGTTTAAGTAGCCTTTAGATGGTAATTATTATTATAATAATTACAATTGTAAGTCGCCCTTGGGGTATTTATCTCTGATGTGAGATTCCCTTGTGGTTAACCGGGAAAAAGTACGAATCAGCTGTGGAATTTAATGTCGTACTGGCAAGTTGGCCATGGTAGCTTAATGGTTAGAGCAGCCACTCGTTAAGAGGAAGATCCGTGGTTCAAATCCCGGCTAGGGTATTGAATTTTTCAGTTTCTGATTCAACCTCTTAAATGAAATTTATATTTTTAATTTTCTGGCTATAGCCCGCGTAGTCCTGTTTCCTCTTGATGACTTTTGTATAACTGTTAAACAGTAAGAGATAGACCAAAACTTACTATACAAAAATTAGGGCTCCTTAAAACATAAAAGTTATGTTCAAATACATTTGTTTGTGGAGTGAACCGTTTCGGAGATATTCCTTGTTATTTGTGTGAGTTTTGCAGTACTTATACGTTCCACAAATGGAAGATCGTTATTAACTTTTTCATATCTTAACCGTGCCAAGAGAACGGAATTTCAAAGCTTTAAAACATTTGACTATCGCTCAAAGCCTACTGTATTCCCGTATGCCCCTTACACTTACAACAAAATGAGCAATAAGATCATTTTTGCAAATATTTATCCTGACTAACATGAGGGTGGCTGAGGGTGAGTTTTGTTTAAGGGCCCTTCGACAACTAGGTCATTATTGACTAACACGAAGAAGATACAGGAATAAGAGTTTGTAAGAATAGTTAGTACAAGATTAGGGAAAGTCATGTGAGTGCAACACATCAGATTTTTAATAGTAGATATGCATAAAAGGTTTCTCGTCGCAAGAAGGTATTCTGTTCTCTAATGCTAGCTTTGTAGATTACTGTTCCCGACAAACCAAGTGTACTTTTTTGCCTCGTGACTTCCAGCTTCATTACGAATTCCTGAACAGGATTTCTCTTTGCAGTTCGTGTCTCCGCTGATGAAGCGTTTGAGAAGGAGGTCAGAGGCAGACATCATTACCTTTAACTTCGTGCAGAACTTCCTTACTGCAACGTCTAATAAAACAACAGCAGCGCTTTTTATCTCTTCTAAACTCTGCATACAAGACAATGGAAATGCTCTATAGTTACGTAATTATATTTCTTATACCCATTACATAAGATTCTGCTTTTGGAGCCGTAAGTAAACCATAAAGCTTTAAATCTAAACTTTCTTGGGTGTTGATTACTCGTGACTATATTATGGGTAGCTATTGATGCATAACAAAAATTTACATCCTCGAAAGTTTAATGGAGGAGTACCGTTCGAGTTGTATCGAAAACTTAACGAGAATGTAATCGAAGCAACTACGAAACCTAACATTGTAAAATGCAAAAATGTCGCACAAAATCAAGAAGCAATACCAACAGACATATGCAGCAATTTCAGAGTAATAAATAGAACAGAAAACAAACAATTAGATGCTTGTTATTCAACTGAAGAGACCGTTGGTTACTAAATACTTAATTTTAATGCTAATATAAGTATGGAATCAGTTTTAACACTGCAATTTTATGTACTATTTTCTTGGCTATTCGATAAACTGGTGACTCATCTACACTGAACAAATCACAAATATATTTAGCGTTAAATGAAAATATGTATAAATACTGATCTTTAACCGGTATCGTAGCTCAATCTATAGAGAACATCCTTCTGCCGTGCGGGTGTCCCGGGCTCAATTCACGGCTAGCCTGGAACATTTTTCTGTATGACTGAAATTTCACAAAAATCGAGGTAAAATACATTATGTTAATCCTATAAAATAATTGAGACATTAGTGAATGGAAAAAATACATAATTTGCCTCATTTTAAATCTGCATCTTCTGCATCTTTAAATGTACCATGGATTTTAATGTTAGCTATGCATTCAAATCATTTATCAATGTTTGTTCGCTGTTGATATCCTCAAGCATTTTTCTTGCTGTAACTGCTTGTGGAGCAGTTTTTGTATTGCACTAATGGAATTTTCTACACATGTCCACAGAAACATAACAAATAAAAGTTGCCCCAGGTTTTATCTTAAGATGTATTTAAGCATATATTTTGAATTAAATTTTTACATAAAAATTACAATTTTAGGTAAAAAAAGCATATTTGTAAGTTGAAAAAACGTTGGTGCCTGACTTATGGGGACGCAGAGAAACATAAGACCATTGCAAAAATTAAATCTATTTTGAACCTAGGATTAGACCAAACCTTAAAATGATTTGCCGCCAGGGACTTTTATAGTGGCGTAACAGAAAATAAACATATTTTATCATAATTCCTAAACTATTAGCGCATAACGGATAAAAATTCTGATGTAAGTAACATGTTTGTATTACATTATACCTAAGGTACAAATTTAAAAAAGGTATCATTATTAGTTCAGAATTTCTTCTTCTTCTTCTTCTTCTTTCCCTGATTACCCTCCCCTTATGTAGTACTTACACCCCCTAGGACTTACAAGCCAGTGCCTAGGGTCAGACGCCTGTCGGGGAGCAGGGGAAACTCTAGACCGGACAGAGCGAAGACCTGGAAGCGGGTGGTCAGCCCAGCACCAGGTATGATAGTGAGGAAGAGGATGATATGAAATGCAGGCGAAATTGATGATTGGAAAGGTGATAATGGAGCAATTGGTGGAATGAGTGGTGGGGGAAACTGGAGCACCCGGAGAAAACCCGCCCAGACGCCGCTTCGTCCACTACGAATACCACATGTGGGTCCCTGGGATCTAACCCGGGCCACCTAGGTGGTAGGCGAGCGCTCTAACCACTCGACCACGGTGTCGCCTGTTCAGAATTTTAAATTTTTACTCATACGTAAGCAAGGTTTCTCTGTATGCCCAGAGTCCGGCGTGCGAGTATGTTTATGTGTGTCTTATAGGTTTATAAGTTATTTTACAATCAATTCACCCATACAGATAGGCGAGGTCGTTAAGGCATGAACTCGTGAACGGGAGATCCGCAGTTCAAATCCCACTAGAAGCATCCTCTCTGACTGAGGTTTTCCCCTGGGTCTCAACAGTCCTAACTGGCAATGCGAGGGAGGTACCCTAACTTAGGTCTGGACGTTTCCTTTCCAAATGTGGTTACCTAACTCATTTAATTTCACGCATCACCAGTGTTCGCCGCCTGTGGTGGAGTATGTAATAAAAAGGGGCAAACACTACAACAAACACTTCTCCCGAAAAAAAAAAAAAAAATCAGGATTACCAATTGGGAAAAACTTGATATCGCACGCCGAGTCATAAAATTATTATAAGTTAATGTACAATTAGCACAGCTATGTGGTACTAAAAGTTGACGCAATGTTAACAAAATTAAAAGAAATGTTGATGCTAGCATATTTCTTTGCGTTATTCATTCCACTTTGACCCAATTTGCTGTAATACTCAATGCGGTGGCTTGTTCCCCCTAGGAAATGTTTCTGAAATCTTGATGAAGCATTAACCAGTATCTATGGTCATGGTGTAATAAATATTTTTGCTTATAGTCGTAGTTAACCTACCCTATTTCCCCAGAAGCACACATTTTTAAGAGAAAGGTTTGAAGAGATTGTCAAATTTACAATTTACTTGTTTATTGTTATCGAAAGTGCGGTATATAATGTGGATTCCATGGATGGTGATTCATAGGAAGCTTGTTGTGAAGCTCATGATGCTATTGGTTTGAAAAGCATCGCACAGATTTATGGATGCTACGAAAGAGGGAGATCTGAGAGCCTACTCGGAATATTCATAAGGCATGGTTGGGATTATGTTCAATTAGGAAGCTTACCCCGCCACACTGGGATGGTGATATCCTGACTATGTCAAAATGTATTGAGATACACGTCCGCTTACATTCGCGCTAACGTGGTGCATGGTATTGATTTACAAAGGTTATTTTGGAGGAACTATTAGCTCTAACACCTGCATTTTGTTATAGCGACTAACACAATTTTTATCTCATGCAAAATTTCATATGAAATTAATTGTTCGATTATTTGGAGCGTTTGGAGATTACCCAAAAAAGGGTGAAAAATAGTTAAGTATTACGTATAGGAATTATTAACAAAGTCTAGACAAAAATAGATATTATTTACATTAATATGTTTTAGGTGCAGCTATGTGAGCATCTTGTCGCCCAGACCTCGTGTTTGTATACCCCGTAGATCTAAAATAGATCTCAAGAGTTAAAAGTTACACAACGGAAAAAAAAAAAAAAAATCATAGAAGTAAGAAAGAACATGTTTCCTGCGGTGGTATGTAAATAATGTTTACTCTCAGTTTGAAGATCTATTGGCAAGATTTAGTGGAGGTTGGAACTTGTGCTATTTGTATGGATAAAATGCGAAACTTCAGTAGCTCGGATCGCGATCAGGAGAAAGAGTTGGTTGTTTGACGATTCGATACCTATCGAAAGTCGCTCCTGTGCAGTCAAGAGTTTATACACATAACCGCATTTATCTGATGTGCATAAAAGGACATACGAGGTAATTTAATGTTGTAGAGCTAAATCATGGGAAATTCTATTTTAATAAAGGAATAAGTAGATAATTATTATACTGAATTCGTTTTATCAATGGTATTTCTTAAGCACATGTCCGTGACCGATTCTGAATTTCAACTATAGGTTAAAAAGGCAATTTTAACTACGAGGAAGTAGTATGGCAGCATTTCCTATAGCAGAGGAGTTTTAACAAAGATGCAGTTAACCTCTGAAGATTTCAATTAAAAGCGACTGAGGATTGGAAATACTGGCATATCCGCCATTTTCATCGGATCTGTCTTCTTTATTTTGTTATTTTATTAATCAAACGAAACTAATCTGAGAATTGAAAGATTGTTAGGCAAGTATTACACGCATAATTGATGGCCTTGAGTGCCATCTCATGGGCAGATCTAACCATTATTTTATAGCGGCCAGCAAGGAGCAAACGGATACAGTTGCAACGACTATTTACTATTACGTCATTGTAAACATTATCGTAAACAGGTATCCAACATTTAACAGGCTGTTTAACTGGATCAGCACATGGCTGCATATATCCCATTTATCACAGAACCTGGAAGCTAAATACGCATTTTAGTCCCCTCCTCCCGACCGCTGATTCATCTTGTTTATTATAACAAGGGATGCCATCTCCATTCCGTTCGTTCAATTCGCTTGCGTGCAAAGCTGAATAATATCTACTTCATACGCTCTCACTAATAATACCATGTCTTTCATCGTAATTCTTAATATTTACTTACTCCCTTATAACGCTTCTTCGATAGACTACAGGGAGTTTTAAGGAGAAACCGAGTAAAACGTTTCTTAACATTGCGAAAAATTAAAGTTTTTAAAAACACGATGAAGAATAATACTCTGTAATTGACTTTAGAAGGCAATTTTAACGTGGAAGTTTGCTTTCCCTGAAGCTTTAGGAACAGCATTTGGTACATCAAGCGCTGAAGTATGGATCCTTAATTTGGAGTGATACTACACACATTAATTACTATTTTGATATAAAGCAATCAAAATTTTAACAAAGTCAGCTATGGGTGACGATTGCAGATCACTATTTACCAAAGAAAAAAATAATGTGTACTGTTGCATCTCTGTACATATTTGATGCGCTAAATTTTGCAACAGATAATTATAATACATTTCATACACAAAATAATTTGTATTTTTATAATACCAGACAACAAGACGATATCAATGTCCGTTTCAACATGAAGAATTACCCAATTATGGCTATTAAAATAGGTAATCAATTTTTGCTAAATATATTTCAATTTGCAAAGATGCTTTTAAAGGGGCTATTTATAGTTGGTTCAGGGTTTTTATTCACTTGGTGAATTTTTTTCACCGTGTACCTAACTTATACTTAAAAATTTAAGCTTATTTTTAATGTTCTTTTATTGATACTACCAACTGCAGAAATCTAGTGCTCAAAGGCAGTAATATGTAAAAATACAAAGTTATGTAATCAAAGTTCTGCCATGTTCCGTGTGGCACAGTTTAAAATATAGCACAAAAACGGTTGTAGTTTAATATAAACGTTAAGTTGATGTTGCAGCTGGAAGTAATAGAAATAAATACCTAAGTAAATGAAAGTACACAATACCATATACGCAAGAGACAACTCTGGAAGCAACTAGGAAATATTTTTCTCTGAGGGGACAGAGGAAGGAGCCGTGAAACTACCGTCGGAAGAAGGTAAGTTCTATTTAAGAAATTGCATGAAAAAGGTCTGTGTTACATTCACTGGAATTTCGCTACCGCTTATTATAATTATGTAGTTTCTGCAATGTTAATCGAGATAAACCTTTGCAGGAATAGTTACATTAGACATTTCTTGTAAGTATAAGGGGGAAACCGAATCGATAGTCAAATGTTTAAAAGCGTGTCGCTATTAGCTGGCCCTGAAATTCCATAGTCTTCCTATGATATTGCCAGGAACAACTGAATAGCGACGGCAGTTTAAAATATGACAAGGTATTGAAAAATTCAAACCAATAATAACAGATATCCCATGTAGCGGGGTCACTGAGGGGTTATCCTCCCCGGGGGGAGGCGCCCTCTGGCTATTGCCATTCCGGGACATAGTCCCCTACTGGCATATGGTGGTAAATAAAAGAATAGGCATCTCGGCTCATACCACAAACATTTTTAAAATAAATCCCGTTGTTTAAAGAGTTCCGCATTTCCTGTGTAGTACGTTTTTGCCTATATCATAAAAACTTATACAAAATTAGACAAAATTCTTTCCGAATGAAGAGGACTTCTATTTCCAAAAGATTCAAGATATCTTGCATTTTATTTGTCATGCAACTACCTTAAATATATGGTACTTCAATCAAAATCGTTTGAGCCATTTTTGAGAAAATAAAAATATCGAATTTGTTTCACCTAAAAGGTACTCCTGAGTGTAAATTTTCGACATTCTACGGTCGCATCTTTGAAAGATACTAAAAACACAGCAAGTTTGATATTCATCGCACTTTTCCCTTTTGAGTTATGTTGCTCACAGGCATTAGATACACACACGGACGTGCGCGGACCTTTTTCTAAAGATCCTTGTTTTGGGTTCAAGTGCTCAAAACGTGTATTTCCCGTGTAATAACGACATCGATTTTTGGGTGAAATGCAATACTTCTACTTGTAGCGGTTTCGCAGCCCGCCCTTCTAGTCGACCTGGTGGCTTGACGTTCTTCGTCTCGTCGATCCAGCTGAGGAGGCGCCAATTTCTCAGGATCTCAGCCTCGACGAGGGAGAGGGAGAGGTGTGTTGGACGGTGATGTGAGGGAATGGGTTTTACACGGGGTTCCTCGGAAGAAAAACACGAGATGCACTTTCCCTATTGGCACTTCGGGTTACAGGATACTCTGCAAGTCCTATCTTCCACCCCTTTAGTGAAATATGCTCGCCTACTGTACCGAATGAATCGCAATTCCTTTATACGTTGTTTACTGTCACTAGACGTGGCACGACTTAGTGGCACTTGGCAAGGTACTTCTTACTAACGTGGCGTCCATTCCGCGACCTGCCGACACAACCTCCCCGTACACCTGACAGCGAAGAACTGTATGGAGTTTTTCAACACTTGGCTCAAAAGCGGGGGGAGGGGGGGGGGAAGATTTCAAATTTTCCAGCATAAGCATTTCTCTCCCCTGATTGGCTACTTTTATTGGGCTGTTAGCTTCATTGGTCCCCTCTATGAACCTTTGAATTTTAGGGACCGTTATGGTGAAGCGGAGTTAGGCAGACGGTTAAACATTCCTTGTAACATAATAGTTTTATTGCCCCAGCCGAAAAGCCTTGCCAACGGCCTGCAAAACTAATCTCGCTTTCTTGAACGAGAAACTTGCAGATTTCCCTGTATAACTGTGCCTATGTTCATTTCTTAATCTTTATGAAATTTAAAACATACATATATAATTCAAGGCCCTTTGGTATAATTTTTAAGAAAATTACTTCACAAACGTGGATAATTAATAAGCTGGGTGTTGATTAATTATCAATATTTTCTTAATCATGATCGATTAAGGTTCCATTTCTGGAGACCCATTGTCAAGCGGAAATACCGCTACATAGTTAATATAAGTATAGAGAGTAAAATTCTCATCTCTTTCCTTTAGAAATCCGGAAATGTCTATGATGTGCTTAGTGTTCATTAATATCAACATAGTCGTATTTGAACTTATCAAGCACCTCTATAGTTTAGCAGTTTCCTTCTTCTTGCCTCTATGGCCCATAAATAAGAAATTCATATACAGATAGTCTGCTGGAGTCAAGAGCTTGAACTCAGTTTGAGATTGGGCATGCGAAAGAGAAACCTAAAAGTACACACGTGTAAATACTGTACGTATACTGTGTTTAGTTGAATTATATAACTGTACGGCAATGTGCCTATTCGTCACCAGTTCCACTCGCTTCGGGTAAGTGGCGCTGCTAATTATTCTTGATATATGATCATTTATAATCTATTTTAATCCCTCTCCTGCTTCTATAATTCCTGGCGTCCAAGTGTTGTAAACAATCGTAAAAGGCCTGCATGCAAAACAGTGGCGATAATCTTCTTTAACTCTAATTCAGTTTAATCCAATGCCGTAGTAATTAAAACAGGGATTTCAAAGGGTAAACAAAAGCACTGGGAACATACAGGAGGCTTACGGTGACTCAATGCTTGAATGTCTCTCTCAATGGTGACAGATCCGGGAAAGGTAAAGGGTAGAGAATAAAAACTTCTTAAACACTGGGACATGGTTTTATTCTAGTCTTTAAATTAATACCATTGCAGACTCCCCATGCCTCACAAAAGTTACGAGAGTATTTGTAAAATTATGTTCAAAATACTTTTCCATTCAGCTTCTTCGCTGCCCATTTCATTTGCACTGAGTAGCTCGGGCAGGTACTATACAAAGGTATGGTGGCCTACTCCCGGTCGCTGCAGAGGCTTCCATTGCGATATACGTGAGTCCCAAAGATGATGTTCAAAATAGGATTCGTCCTGCCCATGTGCAACAGTTCTACAGGCTATTTGTGATAGCAGCTTCTATTCCAGAGTTTACAACCATAGAGCGCTTCTGTCTCACACTAGTAGTGGCCGATTTGATGCATGCAGCCGACCACGATTCCAAATTGTTCTTGTCATTAATGGAAGCTAGCCTAGTCGATTAACAGGAAGACCTTAGCTATGAGTATTCGAGCTCGTCTGCCACTACGTTGATACTTTCCAAATACTTCCAACATATAAACTAATTCGTTGTTTTTATATCGTGGTCACTCCATGGTAACACGAGTGAATAACAATAATGGAGTACTAGTCACATAGTTATCAGCTTTCAGCATATGTCTGCAAAAGAAACTATATGTTGCGGCTACGCAGTAATCCCCCTCCCGAGGACTTAAAACCCCTGCACAAATAGGCCACCCAACCTACTGCTAAGTAGCCATCTGAGCCACCCAATATATGGGTAGCGCATCTATCCTCTAAGCCTCTCTCACTAGGAGTGAGTATATTCCAGGATTTTCCCTTTCCCTTATAAGAAAAAACTTTGGTAAGTCTTAGCTCAATCACCCCCAACTTGTGCGCCGAGGAAAAACCAAATACTGTCTACAAAAGGAGTGGACAAAGTTGCAATATAGTGACTCGCTTCTTAAACACTCGACAAACACTTCTGTCTCCTCCATCCATTCCCCTTCTACCTGCGGTGAAATATTCAATGAAACCATTCTTGCAAACATTTGTCTCCCTTAACGTGAAGCAAACATAATCATAAGCTTGCTTAAGAAGTGCAGAAGGGATAAAAATTAATTATCAGTGTGATACAAAGTCATATCAAGTAACATGACGAATATGGAAGTTCATTTTGCGCACAATTTAGTTTAAAAGCATTGAAACAGATTTTTATGCAACAAGCAATGCAAAATGTACAATTTGCTTGCACATTGTTGTTGATAAAAATAAGGGTTTATCACGCAATAAATCAAACAATTCGAACAGATATAACAGTTTGTCTCAGTGCTTTAGTTAGCTTGACATATTTAACTTCATAATATTTATTCACTTTAAATTAAGTCCGATGAAATAAAAGTTTCTTTAAACAACAAAAAACTGCTCAAAGTAAATGAGCAACCGTTATCGTGATAGGATAAGTCATTACATTTTATAAGTGTGGGACATTACTAAGGCACCGTAAGATTGCAATTAACAACCACAAAAGCATCGTTACATGTAAGTGAAGTCCTTCAAAGTTTTGTGGTCGAGTACCTGAGCAGTAGAAGAAATACACTCTGTGCTATGATTGCAGATCCATGCTGAAAATTATACACAGCTGTACCTAACAGTGGATAGCTGTCACGTGGGAGTCAGTTATTTGTTGTGAATAATCGCAGTTACAACTCAGCTATGTTGATGGATGTACTAAAAATGAGATAAGGGCATGCAATGCTGCTGGAAAAGAGACCGTTCGTCATCTACGGGAATGTGGAGGCATACCTATCTTCTGAGGTTCTCTATGTGCATGATGATGATGATGATGATGATGTTGTTGTTGTTGGTGATGATGATCATAATAATAATAATAATAATAATAATAATAATAATAATAATAATAATAATAATAATAATAATAATAATAATAATAATAATAATAATAATAATAATAATAATAATAATAATAATAATTAATAATAATAATAATAATCATCATCATCATCATAATCATAATAATGGCTTTTAAAATGGTAGGTACTGCATCTGCCATTTTGTAATGTGAAATCTGTACCATTTCACCCCCACTCCATCAAAAATCAAAAGCACATATCCTACACATTGTTGTAAAGGGTTACATTTTAGCCCATCTTTTAGGACGATTTGCTCTACCAGTTGGTACTACTGTTAGTGTGGCAGGTTCTGTGTGCTGAAGTCATGTGATTCCTTTTTTGGAGTTTATGCGAATTTTTTCTATCCATTTTTACTTTGAACAGCTTTTCCTGTGAATATTTTCTGGCATCAATGAGGCACTTTCTAAAAAAAATGTTGAATCTAATTAAATTAGATTTAACCTCTAAGTGCTATTGTGGCTGTATTTTGTTATTTTTACAAACGAATGATTCCTGAAAAGTGTTAATCAAAACATACAATTAAGAAAACAATTTTGTTTTCCATATTAAACAAATTTTTGGATGAACGGCACATCATCCAACTTGGAAGACATGCGTCTATAGCCTGTAAACATTTAAATTATTATATTTGTAATAGGAGCTTCTGAGACAGTGGGTCTTGAATTTAGCTGGTTTAGTGTTGGTGGGAAAGCGGTTTAATCTCCCCTTAGTCGTAACATTGATAGTTGAGACATGCAGCATAGGAATCATGCAGAATTCACATACCGATGTCTTCCAAGAGCAAACCGCCGTAAATGAAACATTTAAAAAGTTTTAAGCAATTATTGTGTGCATTTTTGTCCACCTTATAGTGCACATAACTGCATATAATAGCGTAAAACGGTGAGCTATGAGTCAATATTACCATAGTTATGTGGGCAATGTTCACCATAAATTCAAATTATGTTGTAGCAGCTGCGGATTTGTAAGAGACGGGAACAAACCAGAAAAAATGACCTAGATAAAAGTAATAAAATGAGCAGCTTTAAGGAGTTCCCAAGTATATAAAATTGGCATTTTTGAGGTAAGCCACATGACCAAAATTTAGAACCTCGTTTTACCAAGGGCACTAAGGGGATTGATTCATTTCTCTGGTGTAAGAACCCTAATGGAAGTCGTTATTGCAGTGAAAAAGAGGGGGATGAGGATCCACGAACTATGCTTGTGCTGCTGGATACATCAGAAGTTCTTCTTCTGTATCTACCGCAGGCAATGGACTGCTGAGTCCGGCATCTGCAGTTGATCTATGCCTCTCCTGCAAGAACGCTCAAAATGTCTTTATCCTCTTAGTTTATAATTGATAATTACAGACCATTCGTATTCTTTTCGGCCAGAGCTTGAAGGATGGGGAAGGGGTTAGGCTACCCTAAACTTCCCACTACGTCAAGTAAAGCACGTGGTGGTCGTGTGCCAGGCATGAGAAGTTGAAATGTCGTCGTTGCAATATCGTTCTTATTAGGCAACATGACCACGAACTTTTTTTACAGTATCTATTTGGCGAAAATTGCTTCGACGTGATTGTAAATAAGAAACCCGAATCTATAGGCCGGATATGACATCAGGAACATGCAGTATTCATGAAGAATAAATAAAACAGTATAATATACACACTATTTTATTGTACTAGCTACACCATGAAATTAATTTAACATTAATGGCCATCCTCTGAAAAATGTATCGTCTCATCGTGTTATAAATCGATTATCAGGGGCGGCTGTTTTCATTACACCTTCAAAGGAACGATATTTGTTTTCTAGTTCTTTAATGTAGCGTATGTAGTTAGGCCACTGATTTTAATTTAAATGTTCTTTATAATATTTTGAACTAGGGTTCAAATTTCAGTAACATTCTTTCTTACGAAAACATTGGCTGCAATGTTTCCTTTTAGCTCTGACCATACATATTCTATGGGATTCAAAGTACAATGATAAGGGGACAGCGTAACAACAAACTATGGCCGTGTTTAGCAGCTAATTCGTCAACAGCGTGCATTTTGTGTTTATTGAACTTTTCTTTTATAAGTTTTTGCAGCTGTGATACTGTCGTTGGTGGTGGTCTTTTTTTACCATTCACTTGTAATACAGAGTAGAACGTTCAACGTCGCCTGCACTGTTTACATACGCACTGTGTGTGCCACCACGTATCGCCTGTTGCACGGACCTGTCCTTCCCTCCCTTACCCCACCTGGTGACCGAAAAGAATGCGAATAGACTATATATCCATTTAAATGGTGAAGGGCATTTTCATGAGTCAGCTGATCGCATTATGCTAGATAAATGTACAATTTATATCTTCAAACTATTGATCACGTAAAAATATTGTATAATATATTCTTATTTTAAGTAGGACGCGTCCATTGCATAATAATTGCTTCCAAACCCTGTAGAGTAATGCAATATTCCTTTATTCTAAATACGGACTGAGCTATTTGACAACCAGTATTTAAATTGGACTGAAATTAGGGCTAGGGCTAAGCCTTACCAGACCATGTTTAATGATAGTTCTGTTAAAAATGGTTCTGATGTTGTGAAACATTCGATTTCTATGTATTACACGACACATTAAGCGGAGTATACATGGATGAACTGCCGGAAATAGGACTCCACATTTGTTTCGGTTTTGATTTTATATTGCAACATTACGTTCCGACATTCTGTTGTAACAGTAGATATAATATAAAAACGTATCCCCTTATATGCCTAGAGGTATAATAATACAGAGGTGATTGGAAAACAACTTTACAATATATTATCGTATTTTATCATCTTGGATCTAATTAAAGATTGGAAAGTGTTAACGCTCTGTGTGCTATCACCATTTTATTTTTCTGTCCATATGTAACCAAGAACCACTGCAGAAATAGATTTAAAAGTCTACTAATGGAGCTTAAAGATCATCTGCTGACACCACAGTTGGGCAAGTAAATTACCTGTACAGCTGGATTCAGCGTTCTTGGCCCCTGAAGGAAGTAAATGTAAAG
Source organism: Tenodera sinensis (assembly GCA_030765045.1). Taxonomy (NCBI): domain Eukaryota; kingdom Metazoa; phylum Arthropoda; class Insecta; order Mantodea; family Mantidae; genus Tenodera; species Tenodera sinensis. The sequence continues at coordinate 264,162,647 of CM060964.1, forward strand.
GCTAAAAGCGAGTTTATTTACCAAGCCAGGTGACAGCAGACAGCAAGCGAAATTGGTGCGTCAGCATCATATCTACTCACATAACGTTCTACTTCGTAAAGTAGTATGTACAGTCCTGCAGAAAAAATGTCTATACAATGTACCTAGCTTAATTAGCTGTTCAAATGTGTTAGTATTAATACATGCCTCACTGCACATATTGTAAATTTGGCCTTTTTTCATTTAAAACCCAGTTCTCTCACTATTCTGTTTAAGGATGACTTGCTGCCCTGGAAGTTAATGCCTTCTCTTAAAATTGTAAGTAATTTAGCTATTGTAGGATCACTTTTTTTTTTTCCCCGCCTCGGTAGCGTGATGGTTAGCGTGTCTGCTTCACGTCCAAGAGGTCGCGAGTTCAAATCTCGCTTAGGGTAAGTTATCCGGGTAAGGTTTTTTCCGAGGTTTTCCCTAATCTGAGAAGACGAATGTCAGTTAACTTAAAGCTCCGTGGCCCTCGGGCCCATTTTAGCATCATTTCACCCATTTCATTCACCGTCCGATGTGACATTACGTTGGAGGACGTTAATTAAAATAAAAAAGCACGTTTTTCCTGAACACAAGAATTATGAATCGTTCTTCTAACGACACATTTATCGAAGCCATCTAGATCCGTTACTCATTTCGGAACTTTTTCTTTGCCTGGAGTTCCAAAATGTTCTGATTTTCATGTTGTTCGCGTTCTTGAACAATTCTTTTCACTGTTCTTTCTAACGCTCCTGTGGCATCTGATACGCGTTTTTGAACTTTTCAAATTTTTATGAAAAACTCTTCTGATGTAAGCAGTTCTTTGCTTTTAGGTTTTTTCTTCATGTATGTCCGTACATTTGAAACAATTTCGCTGCTCTGATTGTATAATGTTCTGGATCCTAATGTGGAAACAGTGGTAGCATAATTGATTTATGCTGTGACCAATGTCTCATAAATTCATTATATTCACTTCTTGTCGCAAATATCTTAATATGCCTTCAATTACTGTACGCTACACGAAAAAGCAACTATAAACTTGCAAAGACTGTTGAAATGCAGACATCACTACCTTCCCCATCCCCACCCCACCTGTTGTGCATGGTTTCATTCCCAGAATTATATGAGACGACGAGAGAGACAGAAGATATAGATTCGCCTACAGGACTTCCACTCAAGGTCAGGGGCCAAGAACGCTGAATCCAGCTGTACGTGTATTACACGTAATTTGCATGTAAAATACATAATGTAGGAAATTTTTCTACGCGACGGAAAAAACCAGCATTTATTGATTTTGACAATCTAAACATCAATTGCTTACTTCCCTTTAAATGTATTAATGCCCTAACATACAAAAATCTATTAAGCCATGCTTCCCAACTGTTTGATGAATAGAATTTAGTACATACAATTCCGAACATCAATACATTGATTATTATTAATAATGTAGAAATTATACCTAACATTTTTTTCAATATCTTCTAGATCATCACTATTGTAAAAATATCATCACTTATTGGTTTGAAATAACATCAAGTACGTTATTCTTCGTATCCAGTTACTGTATTTTGTGATTTGTTTGTAACAAGAAAGAATATTTCTCTTAACACAAAACATTCACATAAGAATTTGGTTCTCGTGCAAGCTTACACCAGCTTCTAGGGTGGATCTCCGTAACAGGTTCTGGATTATTTGAAAATAACTTGCGTTTCTCTTCTTGTTTCTGAAGAGGAGAAAATAATTAGATCAGCATCTCAGTCAGTGTCATATGACTATGGTTTAATGACATGTTTACAGCATGATGCATTAATAATCGTCTCTCATTAGTTCATTAAGCTTTCTCATATCATAACTCTATATATAGGTATATTACGTAAGCAGTTAGCTGACATAGTACCTTACGATCGCCATCACGTGCTAGAAAACAGAATTCTACATCAAAACAGTTCGGTTCTTGGAGGTAACATTGATGTGTACCAAGACTAAAAGTTGTTGGAGGATTTTATGTATTTTATGTTTTACTTTAATCACCTGTTATTTACGCTATTTTACTGAAATGTAGATATTTCTTACGCGTTAAGGCTCATCCCTGGGTGACACATCTGAAATTTGTTGGAATTGGCAAAAAAATAACGGTCAATTACATGAAAAGGCTTCTAAGAATGTAGGAGTCCTAGTCAAATCATTAATATCGAAAATTTAGCATTTTAAAGAAATTAATTTTGATCTTGAGTTCCATATTCACTAGGTATCCTGTATATTACTATGGAAAACACTGTAAATTTAGATTTTTGGAATTAATAGACTTTTTTCTATGTAGTTTTTAAATTGTTCAAAAGCTCTGAAATTCTCTGTGTTTTGATTCATAAAAGCTCAACTTAGTATGTAACGAGGTACTCCTGTAATAAGGTTCACATTTTCATATATTACTCAAAATAGGTGTTTAAAAAGCTCCCAAACACACATTTTCATTTCTTTCAAAAAAGTACGTGTACGACTATGATACTTACTGGCTATGAATTCACTTAAAATAAAAGGTCAAACTATCGTAGTGCCATCTCGTGTCAGTTTATGTAATTATACACAAATGTGCCGTCTGGAGTGGAAAGATTCTAGTATTTGCAAAGTACACCGTCTCACTGGCTCATTAATGATTTCTCTAACATGTACTTGTCGCTTGTAAAATATTATTTCGTGTTTTCGCTATGAAATGTTGTTTAAAAAAAGGAACCTTAACATTTAGAATGTGTTAAGTAGGATACAACTTTGATGTAAAGCGGTACACTTGCATTTAGTTCATTTAGTTATTGTTACAGAAATATTTAATCATTTACCTGAAATAAATGCCACAAAGAAAATACAAATTTTCTGTAGCCAATTCGGCATAATACATCAAGATTTCAAAGTTTAGCTGAATTAACCTCTAAATGACAAGATTTTAACCTTGAATGAGGCAATAAACTAAACTCTCGTGTTCTATCTGGGTTAGTGTGATTTATCCGAATAAGCTTTTTCCCGAGCTTCCACTTATTCTGAAAAGACGAATGTCGGAGAACTTTAAGCTCTACAGATCTTAGGCTTGAGTATCATTTCATCTATTTCATTCATCTTCCGATATGAGCTAACCGTTAAAAGATGCTAAACTTTATAGAAAAAGAAAGTGAACTTTTTGTTGAGCAGACATAACTAAAACATGTTCCACACTATATCAAAATCTACCCAGTTGCTCCGGTGGATAAGATTACACAGTGCATTTGGCAAGTTTTAAAATCTTAAGATATTAACTTAATTTTAACTTATGGTAGTTTGTGTTTTCCTTCTGTTATTTATTTAGAACAATGATTAAAGCTTAAGTTCTAAAATGGATAAAAGCATAAGGTTCTACATAACGGTTTGATATACGAGTATAATCTCGTTCAGAAAAATAAAGCCAGTAGCAAGATGGCCCAAATAGCACGCGGTATTAGTAACGTATTCTTTTTACTTTCTTTGCTACGTTCTTACAGCAAGCGGGGTACAATACAGTATTGTATACCACCCAAAACTTCGACACCGTGATTTTACTGGAAATATAGATTTTAAAACTTATTCAACATTTTAGAAAGAGGCCCGTGTGTGTGTGTGTGTGTGTGTGTGTGTGTGTGTGTGTGTGTGTGTGTGTGTGTGCGCGCGCGCGCGCGCGCGCGCGCGAACAGCACAGCTCAAAAACGAAAAGTTGTTTAAATACCAAGCTTGTTATTTAAGTTTTGCATATATCAAGGATGTGACACGAATATTTTCAAGAAAATGCCCTACTCCAAACTACGTTTACATGGAAACGCATTTGAAGATTTTAATTTTCTCAAAAATGGCTCTAATGATTTTGATTAAATTACGGTATGATTGAGATATATTGAATTTTATGGGAATAGCCGCTGAAGTCTTCATTTTGGCTGACCTTTGCATAACTCGTAAATCGTAAGATATACAAAATCTTACTCCACAAAAAAGTAGATCTCGTTAAAACACAATTTATATGAAATACATCTTTGTGGAGATAGTCATTTCAAGGATATTTCTTGTTACCGGTTGAAATTTTGAAATGCTTACACTTTTCTTAGATAGCAGGTGGTTATTCGTTTTTTATGTCCTGGCCATGCAGAGAGAATGGAATGTCAAAGCCATCACACACCGACCAGCTCTTAAACAATTGACTATCGCTATTGTATTCTCCTATTTTCATTGCACCTACAAGGAAGCAAGTAACAAAACTATTTCTAAAAATGTTTATCTCGATTAACATGATGTAGATAGAAGAATAAGGATTTTTGGGAATAGTTTCAAAAACAAATATTTTGAAAATTTAAGAAACAGCTTATTTTGATTATATGAATAGCTTTTTTATGTATTGTATTAAAACTTATCGAAATAGTTCTAAAAGAAGCACAGCCACACCTCGAACTTATCACAACTTTTGCATAGGTCTATTACCGTTTTCGATCATTTTTATTATTATAGGGACAAAACAAAAATTAATTCCAAAACTCTGGATTTCCAATGACCTGCATTGATAAGAGTGATACACGAAAATAATGTGAATCTGAAACATTAGCGTTCCACCCCTGGTTGATTTGAGATGGAGTTACCCTAACAAATGCTGTAGATACATATAAAATTTGATAAATCGGCATAAAGTAAATGACACTTTATTAAGTGAGGCTCTTTAAAATTTGCGAGTTTTTGGATTACTTCATATACTTTAAAACCTGGAAAGAAAAAATTCAATGGAAAAGAAAAAGAGGTAAATGCAGGTGGTTCAAACGAAGCGAGTAAAAGCAGAAAGTGGATGATGAGACACATTACAAGAGAAGCTGTATGTAAAATCGTTTTTATTACTGGTACTGACACTTGCCCATCAACTAATCTTCATGCTTATCGCTGTGTAAGACTGAAATCTGCTCTAAACCGTCCCTCTGCTATTGAGTCACTTATCTGCCTTCATCCCGGTTTACGAACATGCTCTGCTTTTAGTCTAAGTCTGGAACAAGTTAAAACGTTTCCGCAGCACAAAGTAAGGATATAAAACTTCAAAGTACCTGAATTAGAGAGCACTCAGAAAAGCATAGACCCAATGTTAAACAAACTAAATGTATTACTTGTGTGCTGCTCTACCAAAACTTTGATATCGAGATTTCAATGGAAATGTACGTTTCGAAGACTCCTAGATCCAATTAAATGCATTTTTAAAAGAAATAATAACGCCCATGTAGGTATATCTACGAGAGAGAGAGAGAGAGAGAGAGAGAGAGAGAGAGAGAGAGAGAGTGGAACTCAAAAACTTAAATCAGTTAAATGCCAACCGTCATCTTAGAGAAGCATCTTTTCAGTGTTATCAGGCAAATATTTTAGGGAAATTACAACCAATTCAAAGATGCATTTTAATGAGAACTGTGTTAATTATTTCTTAGTCTTTAAAAAATGGCTCCAACAATTTTGATTAAAACGTAATACGTTTTATACATTCAAAAGATGAATAAAATAATCATAAAAATTGCCTATAAATTGCCTTTGAGGTGCTCTTCATTCATTTATATATATACCAGGTGAGTCAGCCGCGCCTTATTTTTTTGGAAGGTAGGCCACCCATCAAACGGCATTTGCGCCTCAGTCCAGTTTTGCGCTTACTAAAATGTAACTTGACGTTCTTAAAGAGAGGAATGCACAAAATTCAGAGCAACAGAGGTTTAAGGGACAGAACGTACTCCTCGCTAAAGTACACCACAAAAACATACGACTCGTTTACTGAGAGCGAATTCCGGTTTCCAGCCGATTTTACAAACTTTTTATTAGAGTATACATAGCAACACAATTCAGTAAACGCCTCGGAAAAATTGGACCTATCATATGGGTACACCAACAACGTCAGCTAAAAAGAAAATGGTGGATTCTTGTATTTAGAGCAGGGGTTGACTGCCAAAATTTACGAAAAATTTAGAGACACGCCCCATCCATCATGGACCCGTACAGTCAAAACGGACATATTATTAAACAACAGTTTATTTACATTTTTGCGTTAACTACGCCTCGTGCATCTCAATTAATATACATAACAGCTTTTGCCATTTAAGTAATAATATTAAAACGCCCAGCAAATGATTAAAGCTGTCTCAAAAGCCTAAATCAAGACCGAAAACTCGCGAGGTGGCAATGTCATAGCGCCAGACATGTCCAGTCCTACTATTGAACGCGGTACGCGCCTTCAGTTAAGTCTCGAAGTAGCTGAATAGGATTGTGACGGGTCTTCTGCGCTAAGCCCTAATGACGTAGGTTCGAGTTTTTTTTTTTATTTATTTCTTTATTTATTTATGTTCATCAAAACTTGGAAACCGAATTCACAATAATCTAATTATAAAGTCCCTGAGTATACTTTAAATCGTTTTTGGTTGTCTGCATTTTGTAATTGAACAGCTGTAATGACTTCTGCGCTATTGGACCGGCATGATGTATTGTGTTGTGAATGCCGATCCCTGGTTTTTCCACACGTATGCTGTCGCACAATATTTTGTGCCATTCTTTCATTATGTATTCGACAGACGAGTACGTAGATATGCTTTTGATCTACGGAGAAGTAAGAACAAATACACCGCAGAAAATATCTCGGGAGAGATATCCGAATAGATGACAACCAACAGCAAACAGCTTCCGGAATGTTGAAAGGCGTCTGCGTGTAACAGCATCACTTGCAAGAATGCCTACTCATAGACACGCACCAGCAATATCGGGTGTTAATGCAGAAGCAGTTATGAATGCCACCCAGAACAATCCGCATACTAGTACACGGGCAGTTGCTCAGGAGGTGAACATCAGTCTTCTGTAGTGCGAATATTGAACACTAATAAGTTCCATCCTTATGGTTTGCACCTAAACCAAGCACTTCACGGGAGATATTTCGAAGCTCGAGTGATCTTTTGTGAATGATTGCTGGAGCGAGTAGCAAGTGATGTGGAATTCGCATCCAGGATATTGTTTTCTGAATAATCAAGATTCCACAACAATGGAACTGGAAATCGTCACAATATGCGCTATTGTAGTGTTGATAATCCTCATTGGGTAAGGGAGGCAGCATTCCAAGAGCAGTGAGGCGTAAATGTCTGGTGTGGAAGCTTGGGAGACCGCCTTGTTGGGGCGGCGCCGTGGCCGAGCGGTTAGCGCGCTTGCCTACCACCTAGGCGGCCAGGGTTCAATCCTAGGGACCGCATGTGGTATTCGTGGTGGACGAAGCGGCGTCAGGTCGGGTTTTCTCCGGGTGCTCCGGTTTCCCCCGCCGTCTCATTCCACCGGTGCTCCATCTTCATTCCATGTATCATCAGTGTCACCGCCTGCGGTGCCGTAGTAGTACAAGCGGGCGTTAAACACTACAACAACAACACCTTGTTGGACCATTATTCTTCGAGGGGAATCTAACAGGAGCACGCTAACTGGAATTGTTCCATAGCTCACCCGTTATTATTAGGGAATGTGCCACTGCAGGAGCGAATAACGATGTGGTTTCAACACGATGGCGTTCCTCCGTATCGGTCAAGGATCCTGGTCATTGGTTAGGAAGACAAGGACCAGTCCCCTGGCCTACTAGATCACCTGATCTGACACCCCTTGACTTCTTTCTCTGGGGTTATTTAAAAGAACGCATTTATGCAGAGGAGCTGGACAATCCAGAAACCCTTCGTCAGCGTATTACAGTGGCTTGTAGATCTGTTTAACCCTGTGTATAAATGATCCTTATTTCAATTGCACCTACCTATAGGTATGTTTAAACAAGTACCTAATTGTAGTTCACCAATAAAGAAACATCAAACAATGCCATAAAACATAAATAAAGCAATAAAAATGAATATAATAATCGTTTTCAGAATAATAATTTGTAAATTGTGAGGACTGCACGGTAAAAAAATTAGTACATCCACCTTCATAGCAGACAGATTACTTCGGAGTCTTGCGCTCGTTCCAACTGAGCTACCTATATATATATATATATATATATATATATATATATATATATATATCGTCGTCATCATCATCACTCTGTTGGCAGGCTGAGAACAGCCCGAGGTGTGTCATTCGTATACCTGTGCTTAACCACTTTCATGAAGAGATGTGGGGATTTGCAGGGTGGCGGGTGAGAATGAGGTTGAGGGTAGATGGGAGGTAGCAATTTATGCTCCTCAACGGCTTCAAGTCAGGGTGCAACTTTCGTTGGGTACCGCTGGTGAGTGTGACCAATCCGTGGCCAATCCGCCTCTGTGGATAAACAGTATGAGAAAGCTTGCACCAGTAAGCATAATGAGCCGGTGCGCCACCTAGCTGTAGCCAGTGATATGTTGCCAGTGCCAGTGGGACACCTAACAGCTCATCGTCCATTAGTTGGATCTGCAGATGGTGCAAGAAACGTTCTCCACTGAGATTGCCCTCCAGGAAAACTAGTCCAATAAGATGACCCCTAAAATATCACATCATATATTCAGCTTCCACCGATTCTGGGTAGGATCCCCACGGAACCATCGAAAATAATTGTTATTTGTCCAGTACACCATATTGTGCCAGTTTACACTGCCGGTATTGGTTGAGACGTGATCAGGGCCCCTTGTCCCTCCCGGCAGGTTGCGCGGTCTTCGCAACCAGGAATTGCTACTTCTCAATCAAGTAGCTCCTCATTTAGCCCCTCAGGGACCTAACGAGGCTGAGTGAACTCCGGAGCAGGTCTCCCAGCGGGAGAAAATCCCCACGCCGGTACCGGGAATCGAATCCGGTTCTCCCGCTTGGTAAGCAGCATCGCTACCACCGCACAAAGGAAGCAACCTATAAACATTATACCTGACTATTAAAACGATTAATTAAATACAGTGTGTCGATTAATCAAGGTAACAACCAAAGCTAAATGTTAGTGCACCAAATACACTTGCTGGTGTCAGTGTTAAGAATACGGGAAAGCCTGTAGTACATAAGAGAAGTGAAACGGAAGCCAGTAGTCCCACTTAATGTTAAGATACTACAGTAGAGGTCTTTTAACATGAGGGTCGCCTATTAAAACAAAGTAGAAAGCGATTCGGGAACGCGCTATATGTTTAATGCCAAATCATTTTATTGCATAAATAATACGGAAAGAAATTCACTGTTGTTAGCTTGAAATTTTTTAAGTTTTAAAAGAGCATGGAACTGAGAGCACCAATTTCTGTAATTCTTAAGGTTACTTCCTTTCTTTCCGCAGACGTGCAAAATTTCAATTTATATGGTGATAACTTTACAAGTTGTCAATTAGTTGCAAAACATTTTACACAAAACTTCGGAAGCACTTCGAAAAATGAAACTGAGGTTTATTTATGGACGTTCTTTAAAAACTAGGGTTCTCAGGGACTCATTCTGTATAGGGCGTAAAATACCGCTAAATTATGCTCACAGGCCTGTTTATCAGGTTTGAAGCTCTTTTATGTGCCGTAAATTTATGATATGGGACGACCGGCATTACTTCGCTTCCTAAGGAAGCCATACTAAGGAGCTTAGCTGTCGGAAAAAGCCATCCCCTCCACCGGGTTTGAACCAGAGGCTAGCATATTGCCCCAAGACCACGCAAACACTTTTAAGACTTTCTGAAACCGAATTTGGAAGTAGAGCTGTAATTAACTTGGAAAAACAAAACTTTTCATTAAGTTTTACATACGTATATTCACTTACACATTCATTTTTAATTATTTTCATATTTTGGAGAAAAAATGAAGAACGCTTTGTACACTACTTCAAAGCAGCGGCATTAAATACAATTCTGATATGTGGCTCTCACACGACTTTCTCTACTCCTATACAAACTGTTGCTACAAACGCGTGTCTACTTCATGTTAATCGAGATAAACGTTTGCCGAAATTACTTATTATTAATTTTCTTGTAGGTGCAAGTGGAATATGATAATACAGTAAGTAGACTTTACGCGACAGTCAAATCTTTTAGGAGCTGGTGGGTATGTGATGGCTTTGTACTTTCATTCTCTTTGCAAGGACAACAGATAAAAAATTGAACAACGTTTCCTATTTGAGAAAAGTATAAGCATTGGAAATTTCAAACCAATAACCATGAAATATTTTAAAACTTGTTTGCTCCAAAAAATGACATACCTATTGTGTGCTTTAACATTTGCATTTTTTGTGAGGTAAGATTTTGTCTATCTCTTACGGTTTAACAGTTATCCAAAAGTCACTCAGGATTAAGAGAACTTCAAATGCTATTTCAAGAAAATTAAGACAAACATTTCATTTTTGATAAACATAAGATATACATTTTATTTTTCATAACTACATCTTAAACTTATGGTATTTTAATCAAAATCGTTTAAGATATTTGTGAGAAAATCAATTTTTACTTTCTCTACTAGTAAGTAGAAGGAAGTATTGTATTCCACCCAAAAATTCGATGTTGAGATTTCACCAGAAATATGTTTTGAGACCCCCTGAATCCAAAAAAAGCATTTGTAGAAAAATGTTCGTGTGCATGTGTGTATGTGTGTGTGTGTGTGTGTGTGTGTGTGTGTGTGTGTGTGTGTGTGTGTGTGTCTGTGGACAGCATAACTCAAAAACGAAAAGTTGGTTAAAAACCAAAGTGGGTATTTAAGTTTAATGTCTTTCAGGGATGCGACACGAAGATTTTGAAGAAAATAGCCCCACCCTAAACTACCCTTTACATGGACAATTTTTGATTTTCTTGAAAATGGCTCTAAGGATTTTGATTAAAATGCCATATGTTTAAGATATTTGTATGACAAATGAAAGCTATATTTTGAATTTTCTGGCTATAGCCTATGTCGTCCTGTTTATTCTGGATGACTTTTGAATAACTCGTAAACCGTAAGAGATAGACAAAACCTTACTATACAAAAAATTCAGATCTCGCTAAAACACACAATTTACGTACTAATAAATTGTTTTGTAGAGTGAAACATTTCGGAGATATTGTTTGTTATTTGTGTCAGTTCCCGAAAACTTACAACTTTGGTGAAATGGACTATCGTTGTTCCTTTTTTATGTTAAGCGTGCAAAGAGAACGGAATCTCAAAGCATTAAAAGATTTGACTATCGCACAAAGCCTACTATATTCTAATATTCCCCTTGCACCTACAAGGAAATGAGCAATAACAGATGTGCAAAATGTTTTTCTCAACTAACAAGATAATATAGGAATACGAGTTTCTAGGAATGGTTAGTACAAGAGTAGAGAAAGTTATGTGAGTGCAACACATCAGATTTTTAAAAGAATTGTTTATGTAAAGAGCAGTTTGAGGTGGGGGGTGCTCTTGAAAATCTTCGTGTCACATCGTTGGAATATTCTAAACAAAGGTTTGGTATTTAATCACTTTGAGATCACACACACACGCGCGCGCGCGCGCGCGCATGGCCCTTTTTTCAAAAAATATATTTTTTATTCAGGGGACTTAAAACGTGTATTTCCACAAAATTCGGTATCGAATTTTTAGTTGGAATGCAATGTCTTCTCTTCCTACTGAGTATGGGGTGGAGAAAGTAATAGTTTTCCGGAAAACTGCTTCACAGACGGCTTACGGGCGTTCTAGGATAAGGCCAATTAGTTCCATTAGATAGATAAGATAGAAAAGGTTCGCAGGGGGGCCACCTCAACCTGTAGAAGATCTTTTGTGTCTATGCCCCTGGCGGACCGCCCCCCGGGAGGGAGGGGTGAGATCAGAGGATACGAAGGGTGATCAGAGGGACGGCAGTAGGGGCAGAGTCAGATTTGAACTCCCCGGTGACGGTTCTTACTGTGGCTCCTCTCGTCTCCTACGGTCTCTAGGTCCCCTGGGGACCCGGGACTCAGAGAGGTCTCTCGATCCGGAGGACGAGGATTTACAGAGAGCAAGCACCTACCATGTACTCCGAAACTCCTGCCCACACATAAACCCTGAAACAACCAAGCAGATGGAAGGTGCAATGAAATGAGAAGTGAGGAGAATGGAGGTACAGTTAATTCGGAGCATGTAAGGTAATTAACTTTCCCAGAATTTTCCTAGCGCCCCCGGGAAACCCCCGAAAAAACGCATGAGTCAGGAAGGTCGGCCACAGGAATTGAATCCACGACCTCCCGAATGCGAGTCTCACACGTTAAACTATGATAGGTCCGAATGTTGGGATGGTGATGCCAGGATGCGACACCATCAGCACATCTGTCTCTGTGTTGATGGTCACATGGGTAGAATCTGCCTGATAGAGCCTGTTTCGGAAAGCTATTTTTTTTTTTTTTTTTTTTTTTTCTTTAATTGAAACACCTCTGGTTTTGGTGGGGCGGGTCTATTAAAACTTTCAGTGAGTGCCTCATTGATTTTCCTGTGTGCGGTCGCTCGTTACTCCACGCACTCATTACAATCTATTACTGAACGGTATTGACCCTTGAGGCATGGTTCAGACATATTATATTAGCTCATGCAACGGAAACAGAAAATATTTAACAGTGATCACCATAGAAGTAATCCGACTTTTGGGTCATTCTGTAGTGCTACGCTGATACAAATGCGCTGAACTTAGAGGAGGTAATATTTTTAAAACTGTGACATATAACATTATTGTGATATTCTCCTTCTCCACCTGCACCTTTTATTTTTGTATCTATCCCTCAAACAGTAACATGAATCATGGGGCTAGAATAAAAGCTAGGTAAGTGATATTTTCTGAAAAAGTTAGTGCATTTGTGACAACAAACAAGAATATTTGTTTCGAAAAAGATCAACTGATACTGTGAAGACGGACTTTAGCTTCGTGGATAGCGGGCGTGTCCTTCAGTGCAAGCCGGCCCTGAATGGTAGGAAAAGGGGAGGTGCTCCCAATCAGGAAGCATCTGGAAGAATAATCAAGAACAGCGAACATTCGAGGCCTGGCATTTCCTCGGCGATATAAGCAGTTTTTCGAAAGCTGTTGCTCTTATAATGAGGAACGTGCTCTCCGTGGCACCGAGGAAGTTGTTGATGTGACGGATTGTGTACTGTGGTTTTCTGCGACCGTCAGCGAGCCATACAATGAGAAAATTTTCTTGGAATAGCCTCTGAGGCCCTCTTCATTCTCAGTGACTTTTGCATAACTGGTAAACTATAAGAGATATACATGATCTTACTACTCAGAAAATGCAGAACTCATTCAAGCATACAATTTATGTCAAAATTTGTAGTGAAGCAAACCATTTCCAAGATATTCCTTGTTACTGGTTTGAAATTTCAAATACTTACACTTTTCTCAAATAGGAATACGTTATTCGATATTTTTTAAGTCTTGGCCATGCAAAGAGAACGGAATTTCAAAGCCAATACATTGCGACCAACTCTTATAAGATTTGATTGTCATTTGAAGCTTACTCTATTCCCACATTCCCCTTGCACCTACAAGAAAATTAGCAATAAGATAATTTCTGCAAATGTTTACCTTGATTAACATGAAGTAGAGTATGCGTTCATAAGAATTGTTTGTACAAGAGTAGAGAAAGCCATTTGAGCTCAACACCCCAGATTTTTTATTTATGCATGTATAAAACAAGTCATAATATTATTACAAAATATACTAATGAAACACCTTTCAGCTTAACTGTAACTCCAGATTGTTGATGCATTGGTGGTCATGTCTTAATGCACTTAACATTATGTTGGTTGCTCTTGTGCTTGAAGTACTATTCGTTTATTACTGAATTTTCTTTTTTAGGAAAATTCTCATTTTTCATAGCTTTGCCTAAATATTCTCCTATATTCATTAAGTATTTTTATATCCTTTTATTCATAATATCTCATCATTAACATTTCTCCTCCCAAATTATTCCATTTTTATTTTGCCGCTTATTTTCACCTATTAGTACTTATTCGCTAGCCAGTAGTCAGTCCCAAGCCAACCCTTTACCATTATCCTTTTCTGGTCTAAATGAATACCCAATTTAGGTATCACAGAGATGGATGTACTCTCTCCTCAGAACTCTTTTAACTGCTAGAAGAATTCCCAGAGAAGTGTTATCACTAAAACGAGCAACTGTTTTTTTCCTTCTCGTTATCTTCGATTCTATATTACTTCTTTTCAAAAGCTTTCTTCCTATGACACCGACTTTTCAAAAAATTCCCGAGCTCTTTTATTTAAAAATCTTCTAAATTTCTATGAAGCTTTCGATTAAACTTATCTAGTGAACTGGAACATTCCCTCGTAGTTTTCTTTGCAGATATTATTTATTTATTTATTTACATTGTTCAGCTCTTGCTAGTATACTTGCGTAATGCGACCAGCATAACTCTGTACACCCGTTATAACATTTATGATTTACAATATATTCCTGCGTTGGAAAAGTATCTCCTTATTTGATGAGAAAAGCGTTAAACAGCAAGCAGCTAAGTCTTAGACAAATGCAAATCAGAAGAAGCCAGATCTGGAGATTTAAATGACTGCTCAAATAATTCGCGCTTAAAATTCCCTAATTTTCCATCTCTGTAATAGCTGCGTGAGTAGGTGTACTATCTTAATGATAAACTACATTTTACTACGGCAAACAAGGTATTTTATGTTGGTATAAAAATACCAATTATCTGCCATCTAAAAGGTTACTTAAACCCGGGACATAAAGTACTTACAATTGTAAGTCGTCCTTGAGGTATTTATCTCTGATGTGAGTTTCCCTTATGGTATATAGGGAAAAAGTGCGAATCGGTTGGGGAATTTAATGTCATGCTGTCAAGTTGGTCATGGTAGCTTAGTGGTTAGAGCAGCCGCGTGTGAAGTGGCAGATCCGTGGTTCAAATCCCGGCTATGGCAATGAATTTTTCAGTCCTGATTCCACCACTTAAAGGTATTTTATATCTACATTTTATAATTTATTAATGTTTAGAAGCTTCTAATCATACTATGCTGGTATGAATTTTAAAATTACCTTCTAACATTCCTTTAGAGTCCCAAACTGTTGCCCTTTGTTTTTTTGGCAGAGATAAACCATTTTGATTGCTTTTGTGAAGATTGATCGATTGCTGTTTACTGCTGAGATGCTTATGTGGAATGGCGCATGAAAGTTTCATCCATAGTTACAGAATGAGACAACATTAGATCTGTTGCTGATTCAACACACCATATAAAGCTTCATTTTTCTATGAATATGTTTAGAGCTGCACAATGACAAGGAATCAGAGAGGATAACTTATTACCATCCATCAAGTTGTACCAAATATGTGCTTCCAGCATTTTATATTATTTGAACTCTCCGACATGGCCACTGAAAACCAGGCATATAATTACTTTACAGGGGTTGTAAAACTTTTCAGAGACGCTTAGATACACTGCATTCATGAATGGAAGAAAACAGAGGACGAATAACCAAAAAGACAATTGATAGCTAAAATAGTTTACTTCTAAACCTACAAAATGGGTGCAAAGTCTACTTAGAAATGAGGCCTCCGGTGGAAAAGGAGCACATACCACCAGAGTGTGGGGAGGGATTTAAGGTTTCTGATTTTGTATGGAAATGTCAACTCCGTCTGTTATACCAACCCTTATTACATAAAATAGATTTTGTTTGCAAATGCTGTTAAATATTAGGTAATATTGGTTTAGTGCTATGCAATTTTATAACCATTTAAATTAAACAACTAAAAGGACAGCCTGACAATATCCTCATAAATGTACCATTGTTTGTAGGTAGATAAGTTGGGAATTACAGAGGTTTCAGTATTTTGTAAATTCATATTATTTGGATTTGTCTGCTTTGTAGGTAAGTGGATATCTCTATAGGTATATTACATAGATTACATAGCACTTCATACAGAATCAAACTCTTCCTCAATGTTCTCCAGGTACTTTGGATCTTCAATGTGAACACTTCTCAATGACTGGCACAAATAAGAATGTATGGAAGCACAACATTTAGTAAACTTTGAAGGTCTCTGAACTTTGCTACCTTAATTTGAGTCCATTTGAATATGTAATAACTGACAGTCCATAAGCCTGGTAAATCGTCCACGAGACTTCTAAACAAACTTTGAGAAACTCTTTCTGACTGGTTGTTTCAAACCAAACAAGTCAATGACAATCATCGACTCATAAAACTTAGAAAAACGAATTGCATGGGCCTCTTTTCCACCGGGAAGGTGTCAGCCATATAAATTCGCAAATATGTAATGCTATCTTTCAAAGAATGGGTTACTACATGCCATACTGTTACGAGTGACTAATCGTGTTACTAATTCGCTTTGGTTGTCTACGTGTACCAAAAAATCACAAAATTACTAGACAGGAGGAATGTGCCCCTTTTCTCCTTGGCCTTCACATGTAGAAAGACTATAAATTTGCATTTTATATCGAGAAGGATAATTAAATTCGGAAGACTCAATTATAGTTAACAGTATTATTTACCAATACAAGAGAATTGTTATTCCTTGACCCAAAGTCAACATTGAAAATGGATCTTTAAATTCTTTGGTTTCAGTCTCGAAGAATTTCTGTAAAGGCACTACTTTCCCTACTTTCTGAACCCAATTCGTGAAATTAAAAGTTTATTTACTTCCTTTGGTAAAAAAAAACTCACACAAAAAGGCACTGCAACCAAGTTACGAGATGAACGTTAACAGTTTTGATTAATTCAAGATTTTCAACGAATCCCATCATATCATTTCTCATTCCTTGTTGCATAAAGAACATCCTGAAATAGCTGATACCCGAGTTCTCTATTCACTGCTTCTAGGTCATTTTTCTCCTGAATTCATCAAAAGAGCTAAATATAAAATAGTATAGGTGCATGGTAATGCTGAAGACGCGGAATTGATGGTTGCGTCACCATTTGTCATCGAGACTAGAATGCTTCTTCTTGCCTTGTATTGATTTGTTTGGTGAGGATGGAGGAATAAAGCTTTGTTTTCGCTTGGTCGCATTTGGTTCAAGAGCAGGTTGTATAAGTTGAGGTGCGTCGTCAATTAATATTCTCTCTCTCTCGCTCTCTCTCTCTCTCTCTCTCTCTCTCTCTCTCTCTCTCTCTCTCTCTCTCTCCCTATCGTTCCCGGATGGCTAGAGTTTCTATTTTTGTGCTAAGCTCAGAGTCTTGTTTTGATATTTCTTTATGTACTATGTACACGTAAGCAATGCTTCTATGAATATTTTTCGTACTTCTGCACCTCTCTTTAAAATACATAGTGTTGTTCTATTTCTGAAATAGATTTCTGGCGATTCTCGACATACCTAGACACGTAGAAGTTTTACTCTTTAAAAGTGAATTTTTACAGGTATATCAAAATAGATAGTGGTAATTGGAATGGTTTAGCGCGCTTACCTCTGGCGCGGGGGACCCGTGTTCGATCCCCGGTGCCAGAATGGGGACTTTTCCCGCGCTGGGAGGTCTGGCGTGGGGTGCACTAGCCTCGTAAGCCCCGGGGGGACCAATTGAGGAGCTACTTGATGGAGAAGTAGCGGCCCCAGGTCGAGAAGGCCGCATAACTGGCCGGGAGGGATCAGGGTGCTGACCACGTCCCACCCTCCAGTACTGCACCCCACCAATGACACCTGTAGTGGGCAGAGGTGGGGGATGCAGCGGCTGGGCGACAAGCCTTGGCCCTTCCTGGGCTCCGCTAGGGGTTTAATTATTGGAATAGTTGAAAGTATGCGACAATGTATTATGGGTCCATAAATAAATGGTTTGCGATATACCTGGTCATGTAAAAGGTGGAAGGGAAGTCATTACTAAAGCCCGGATTTTTATGTAATATCAAGGTGCAAAATATGTACATATTTGTGTAACAAAAAACTTCAAAATATGTAATGAAATATGTAATATCAACAAAATATGTAAAATTATGTAATAATCTAAATGCTAAGATTACAACCTCAAGTCTAAATGCAGACTGCAAATTACCCAGAATTTTGTAATTTGATGGGTCTGTAAGTACATAAATTAATTACAGTGAGCTAAAATTTACTAAATATAGAATTAATTATAGGGAAAATGTTTTGTTGTATGCAGAATTTACCTAAAATTTATTTTCAAGTAGGTAATTACGAAATAAAGATATGTGTTTTGGATTATGTTTATTAAACTTACTCATTTCGCATAATTATTTTACTTAAATAATATTGAAGCAATGTTGAAGTACTGAACCAATTTATCAATGAGTGAAACAATGAATTCAAAATAATTAAATTTTATAATGAAGATGCATTCTCAGTTTTATATCTCTTGACGTACAATGAACAACCAGGCATTTTCATTTTGAGTCTTTTGATTCTTTCAATGTACAGTAAATAACCATATAGTTCTCCATACTTTCAAGGGTCATTGTCTCCTATCGGATAAAATGTTCTTTTAAGCAGAGAAGCTTCTCCCCACGTCACACGAAGTAACAGGAGCACATTTTAGTATAGGAATCTGATTTGCAGAGAAATGTTTTGATAAATCAACATTGTCACCATTTAGCAGTTTAGACACGGACACAAGCGTAGAGTACCCTGGATTCCTGTTTAGCACAGGTTTGAATTTTTCACCTACCTTCCTTTCTGAAACTACACTGAGCTTCTGTGATGCACGTTCCATTAAATCCATAGATTCGTCAAGAAGGGAAGCTGATGTCTTGATGATGCTAGGCAACCAGCCGAAGTTACTTCTGATGTAAGCATAAGAGCTTGCCACTTTCGGATCTTTAAAGATGTACTGAGATTCACGTATGGAAACAGCTACTTCTGAAGAGAACATGTTCACCACTGGCTGGGCTCCTTCAAAATGTTCACAATAAAAGTTCACAGCTTCTAACCACGTACCCCATCTTGTAAGTACAAAGGGACATGTTGGAGATGATTTTTATAGCACTGAATTTTGTGCGCTGCTTTCACGAAGACCTTTTTTGTTGCTGATATCAACTTATTCACACAGGGAAAATTACAGCAAAATGTTGCAATGCATGGGCCAAGCAGGTACATTCGGGTAGAAAACCTTAAGGGCAGTAGCAGCTTTAATCATGTACGCTGCGGCACCCGAACCTTTTCCTCACACACATCCTCTGGCCACAGAATCTTCATCCCATCATTTACAAATCTTGCAATTGTAGAATGATTTGTTTGTTCCAACACCTTGCAGCAGATTAGAAAGACTTGGAATCTATTTTTCCTACTACTAAATTTGCTATGTACCGAGCGACCCATGTCATCTGTAGTTTCATCGGCGGCAAACCAAATACAGGAGTCTCCAATTTCATTCCTGTCGCATTTGTGTCAATAGAACTTGCTTTCTAGAAGACCGTAGGTGTCTGTTGCGTATGCGAAGAACACTTTTGATATGTTGTTCCAATTGAGATTTCATGGAACAGCCAATTCTTTTACCGCACGCTTGACAGACTATTACTTTTCCATCGATTGTAAAGGTGCTATCTAATTTCACCCATGAACTCAACTTGCAGGATAGTGAGGACGCAACTGGTGCTATTTTACTAAGACTTGCAAGAAACTAACTGCAGTATTATCGCCTCGCTATACTGATGTCCAGCGGCTCACTTTGTTTCCTCGCAGCTATTATACTACAAGATGCCGACTACTGCAACAATGGTAACAATAGTAACAAATTGCTCCAGTTCTTCTAAATGCCCAAAGCATTACGAGAAACGTGACACTGGAGGTCAACATTGTCGAGCGGCACCTGCTTTGATATAAACGGACAACAATCAGAACGAGGCGAGGAGGTTATTATGGCATTCTTAATTTAACTTGCATCCTATTTTGCAGATTGATTTTTGTTGCTTTCAGCAAAACTTGTGAAAACAGTAGTTTATAATGTGACTAAAATATTCTTTTAAAACAATAACAAAATTGTAACGAAACCAAGAAAATATGTACGTTTTATGTAACATCGTTAAAATATGTAGAAACGTGCAAAATATGTAAAAATATGTAAAATAAAAATTTGTAAGGGAGTCCCAAATGACATAATTCGCCAACATTTTTAATTCTCATTGAAATATTATGCAGCATTTAAAATATGTAATTACATAAAAATCCGGGCTCTAGTCATTATATTAATTTAAACCAGTGGTAGATCTCGGTATTTGGAATACATTTCGTATCTTACCTTTTTATCTCTGACCCTTTCTTACGGAGATATTTTAGTTTTGACGAAAACAAGCTGGCAACACTGCAGATTGTGTGGGTGTCACTTTCCCTAGCTTAGTACAAAAACAAGCTCAATAACGGCGCTTCTTGAGAACACAAAAAATACCCTGCCTTGTCCTACCGTGTTTACTATCCTAGTGTAGGTCAATCAGAAGCGTTAGCTCCCAAAACATTACAACGGGAGAGAAAGCGCCCATCCTGTTTACATCCACAAACGAGTTCAATTCCCTGACCAACCTCAACGCAACGTTGTCAACTTACCTCACGTATGAAAGAGCTGCTTGGAATATTCCTTCAGGTCTTTTAAGTGATTAATTATTTCGAAGCCCTATGTGATGTCCCATAACTACTGCCAAAGCTATGTCAGAAAAAGTTACTCTACGCATCTTACAAGTAATAAACTGTTATCTTCGTACATTCTTGTGGGATTACGCATCCAATTTGAATCAAAGGCCATTTATTTATTCATTCATTCATTCATTCATTCATTCATTCATTCATTCATTCATTCATTCATTCATTCATTCATTCATTCATTCATTCATTCATTCATTCATTCATTCATTCATTCATTCATTCATTCATTCATTCATTCAGTTATTCATTCATTCAGTTATTTATTTATTTATTTATTTATTTATTTATTTATTTATTTATTTATTTATTTATTTATTTATTTATTTATTTATTTATTTATTTATTTATTTATTTATTTATTTATTTATTTATTTATTTATTTATTTATTTATTTATTTATTTATTTATTTATTTATTTATTTATTTATTTATTTATTTATTTATTTATTTATTTATTTATTTATTTATTTATTTATTTATTTATTTATTTATTTATTTATTTATTTATTTATTTATTTATTTATTTATTTATCTATTTATTTATTTATTTATTTATTTATTTATTTATTTATTTGTTTGTTTGTTTGTTTGTTTGTTTGTGTTTGTTTTTTTGTTTGTTTGTTTGTTTGTTTGTTTATTTATTTATTTATTTATTTTTTTTTTTATTTTAGACATTTTTCTGTAATGCTTCTATGAAGCACATATTAGAATGAATGTAATGACTTCCCTTCCATCCTGTATAGTTATGAACAATTTGTAAACGCTGGTCGTTCTTTTAAGTGAACACTCGAAGCAATCCGAGATACAGTGGCGAGAGGTGGAGTTGTAATCTGACTGCAACACACAGCGTGGAAAGGTATAGCTGACGCATCATTTAAGTGAGGAATATAGTTGTGATATACTGTAGTCAAAATGGAATATTCTCATAGCAACAAAAATAGTAGGAATAATGATGATAATAAGTATAATAATGTTTAGTTTATTTAACAATAGTAACAACTCCCAAAATCACAACAACATTGTCATTGTGGGAGTAAATCTATTGTCACATTAAGCACACTTAAATTCCATCGTCTATATCCGAGATCGAAAACGAAACTTTGGTCAAGAACTCCAATTCTCAACGCACTACAGTGACTCCAGAAGGTATCCAGGAGGAAAAATTTGTTAAAGTTAGGAACTATCAAAATATTTTCTTAACTTTATTAACATGGTAGCTTTTATGACTTCACAAATATATTTCTGCATGAAATAAAGTCATAAAATACTTTTGTAAAAGGAACCATCTATATTTTTACTGAAGTTTATTAACACGTCAGCTTCTAGCATTTTACAAATGTATTTCTCCATGAGTTTAAATCATATGGCGATAACATTGTCAAGTATTATATCAATAAACTCATATAAAATACTTTCGTAATCACCACACGATAAGAAGTTAAAAAGCTGTGCAATCTAATGAAAAGAAAGAACACAAGAACAGGTACGCGGTAATATTATTGGTTCCTTCTGCATATTAAAAATGAGACCTTTCTCTGCATTTATTTGGCCTCTAGAAGCATTTTTTTAAATTGTTCCATTTATATCCCGTCTTTAACTGCAGAGGTCATATCGGCTGCCTTGCCTATTGGCAAATAGTATTACACGTTTAACAGTAGGTTTTTCGATCTTTGGGGTTTTTACACGTTGAATTCACACACTTTCATTCATACTTCCAGACTCACGGAAGGATGAGAAATAATCTTGGCTGGAGAAAAATTCCTATCCCCCTGCCGGGAATCGAATCCGGGACCCCCAGCACAGCAGGCAGCTGCTCTACGCTAGAAGCTTTGTTTAAACAGGAGATGTATAACTCCTGAAGTTCCTGTATGCGTACAAATTAAAATACGTTGGCAGATAGTAATCTAACCAATATCACCTATTTCCAATAAGGTTGCTGTATATTATGCTTGAGAGTATTTATAAGATGTATCATAAACATGTTCTTGTAAAAACACAGCCTATGTTTTTAAGAGGCCTAATCCTTGCTGATATGTTGAAACTCTAGCCGTAATGTTTCACAGAAAACACTAGAGTTGTTGATGTGAAACACATTCCATCAGCCACATTCTCGTGAGAGGAGCACAGTAGTTTCACGGTAAAGCCCTTAGATTCAATTTTATTCTCTCTGGCGCTTATTTAGGACAATATAATTACATTCGATCATGTTCTATAATAATTTTACCAGAAATATACACATTGAGATCCTGTTAAAGAAAACTAATCAGCATGACTCAAAAACCAGAAGTCGAATAAATTAATAGCCCCAGGGAGGAAGGAATGAATTGAGGGAAACGCAGGAGGCCACAGGATCGCAGGCAGACGGGTCATAGAGACGCGTGAAAGCCCCTAACAAGTGCTGAGAGATCTTTATCTCAGCGCCAGGGCCCGCTCAGCAGCCACGAGAGGACAGCGACCACGCAACCCACCCAGCACTGAGCACATCACTTAGAATGCCCAAGTATTCGCGCCATCCCTTCTGCACTGCCATTCATCACGTGCCTGAAAGCAACCTAAAAGTTAATAAGGAAATGGAATGAAAGGAAACGATGGAAAGAAAATCGTGGTAAGCACATCAGCATTCGTATAAGTGACAAGCGGAAACCAAGAAAAACCGGAATGCGTGGTCGACGGGGATCGAATCCGCGACCTGCCGAATGTGAGTCGCACACTTTACCACGGCGTCACCTTGTTCGGTGCTAATACCAAACTTCGCGCAAAACTTACTAAATCTTTTAATAGTTCCCACCAACTCAAATATAGAAAACTTATCACTGCTGGTCTTTTTTTCCAAAAGAAAAAAAAAAGAGGAATCATATAATCCATGATTTATACTTATATAAGGAAAATAAGGTATAAGATATATACGTGACAGAGAAAGTAAAAGGAAAATATGACAAGGTTCCGATTAAGATTGACATAGTGTTAAAACTCAGTGTTTCATTTAACGCACAGTAATTTCATTTTTGGCATTCAGCTCTCACCCCATGCCGTTTATGTATTTAAAGCATAACATATAAGGAACACTCATTTGTTTCGCCTGTATGTCTGTGTTATTTTTAGAGGTTTGCTTTAGAGCATTTTTTTTTTTTTTTTTTTTCATTCGCTGCAGCCTATTTTATATTTTTGTTGAGATAAAAAGTGACGTATCAACAGGAGTGTGGGTGAAAGCAAATAGGGGAGCAAAGTGGAAAATACTGAATAACTGCCCGTCAGGTACTCCCACCTGCGTTCTTCCTGCAGCATCAACAACGTGCAACCATGACTCCGTTCATCTCGTACACTTTACGAGGCACAAGAGAAATCCTACTAACTCATAACTAACCAGGGGCCGTTGGCATATTCATGTTACAGATAGAGCTGGGGTATTTTTTACAGTGAAAGTAGATCGAAAATAAAATAGCCGTGTCTCGGCTTTCTCTCACATACCCCAAGATTTACAGGAAAAAGTACTGACAAATTGTAATGACTCATCAATAATATATAATTTTGTGTATAAATCGGTGTTTTAAAAAAAATTACACGAAATAACTTACGAAAATGTGTAATTGTCATCACTTCCTGCTTTTTATCTTGGAGGCACCCATCACTGGGAGAAATGAAGCGTAAATGTGGCCGATTTTCCCTTCGCTACATGCAATATTGGTGGTAGATTATCTTTAGTGCGGTCTTGCGCGCAGATATTAGTAGCTACGGTGTGGGGCAAAGTTTATTATCCTGTCCCAGGCAGATGATCGTTGAACGGAACACAGACTTAAGTCAGCCGTTACAACTTAAAACCTTATTAACTTTTTCCCATTGAAAAGGGATCCCATGGGAGAGAAAGTCGAGTTTCTTTTCTAATATTTTTGCAGCTCAAATTGCGATATCAGTGTGACAATGACCCCTTGTAAGTGCTTGGTCTGCATTTGAACCAATACAAGAAACAAAGCAAAGTTTTAAGGAACTCGAGTTAAAGGGGAGACTAAACGGCAAAAGTTGACAAAAACTATAGCAGCATTTCAAATTGGAATTTCCTCTTCCATTTGATACATATTTTACCATTTTAGTGAGAACACCTTTATAGTAAGTACATGTTTAATATTATATTGCATATGTCGTTTGGTACTACTCACCTTCAAAGATATTTTTCTTTGTTGAAAAGCATGTTCCTTGATTTTATATTCTTTGTGTGTTTTTTCCCATTGGTTGGAATACAACTTTGCTATATTTATAATTCTCACATATCAGAGAGTATAACCTCAGCCCGTCTGCTACATAAAGTGTCACTCTAGAGATTGGTACTACTGTTAAGTATAGCAGCTTTTTTGTGCTGAAGCAATGCAAATTCTTTAGTATATGGGATTTTTCCCTCCATTTTCGCTTTGAATAGCGTTCTCTTCAATAATATTTTGTGGTATGAACGTCCTGTTTTTTTACAAACTATTAAACTTTTAATAAAAAATCTTACTGCCTAAAAATATATCAGTGAACTTAAAAATATTTCATCTACATTCTCCAAAGCTTTCTTAATATTTTTTTTAATAATGGGCCACGAAATAAGCAGATTTAACAATGAGGGATAGGGCTTTTGATCTCCCAGCCACCAGATTATAAGAACATTTTTAAGCACTGAAGATCAGATAGCAGTTCTAGCAATAAGGATAGGACTAGCTCTAATGCTATGTTCTCACTAGCAAATAACCATCGCTTACTTTTAGTTTTAAACCTTCATCAGAAATTAATAACAAATCTGCACTCAGTGGTCATGATGTCTACTTTCCTTTCTCAAAGGTAAACAGCACTTCACGGTAATGATTCTTGCACTAGGCTTGCTACAACTCTGAATGCTCGTGAATCGGAACCCAGTACCTATCTCATACGCTAGAGCAGGGGCGGTGAAATAATGATTCGTGAGACATTTGTACTGTATCCGCCGCTTCTCCACAAAACAGCAGTGCCCTTGATTTGCATTTGCACAATACATGCTCTTAGATAGGTTCCTATTACTGGTACTCAGAAAGGAAGGCATTTTCACCACTCCTGTGTGAGAGAAAACTATCATATCTTGGCCTTCACAAAGTTCTATTCACAACCTTATCATACGCCATGAAAACTGGTATCGCATATTTTTAATATGACGAAAATTAAGGAAATAAACCTTAAAGAATGTGAAGTCCAATAAATATTAAACTTCATGCTTAGATCAAACATGTGCCAGGGGAAGATTCATACCATCCCCGCAAAGAAGAAAACACATTATATGTAAAACATTTAGTTAGTTTTTATTTTCTAAACTTTCTTTGCAGATATTAACACGCTATGTTTGATATATTAATGAATAAAATATGCTTATAATTTGAATTTTCTGCGAGTTCTTTTCATTCTTATTGAATATAACTTCAAAAGCACAAGATTGACAAAAGCTTATTTACTGAAAAAAATATGCAGAAATACATACACATGCAGGCGCACACACACACACACACACACACACACACACACACACACACACACACACACACACACACACACACACACACACACACAGATAGCAAATTTTATGTATTACATATACATACAATTTGTATCACATAATTTTTTGTAGTTATAATGTATCGGAAAACCTTCGGTGTTGCACGTTTAGATTTTACCAAATTCAAATACAACTAATGCTTGAGAAAGCGCTTTTTATTTTCTCTACTCTGTATAGTAAGTAGTAGTAAGTACTGCATTCCACCCAAAAGTTCGTTATCGAGATTTTACCGGAAAAAAAACATGTTTTGGGGTCACCTGAATCTAAAAAATAAATCAGCAAAGGTTCATGTGTTTGCCTGTGTGTCTTATGTGTCCATTTGTGAACGGCATAACTCAAAAACGAAAAGTTGGTTAACTACCAAACTAGGTATTTAAATTTAGTATCTTCCAAGAATGCAACACGGAGGTTAACAAGAAAGTTGCCCCCGATACTCTTTACATGAAACATTTTTGGAGCATTTTTATTTTCTCAAAAATTGGACTAACGATTTTGATTTAATTACTATACGTATAAGATTTTTTAACACAAATGAAAAGTATGTATTGAATTTTCTGTGAGTAATCTCAGAAGCCCTCTAAAATCTGGATGATTTTTGCGTATGTCGTAAGCCTAAGAGATACACAGAGTCCTACTACACAAAAAACGTAGATCTTGTTACAACACACAATTTACGCCGTATGCACTTTTTACGTTGAGTAAACTATTTCGCAGATATTCCCCGCCACCTGTCTGAATTTTGCAATAATTATACTATTCTGAATTGAGAGATCATCATTCATTTTTTTATCTCTTGGCTGTGCAAAGAGAGCTGAATTTCAAACCTAACAAATAGTGGCCTACTCTTAAAATATTTGAATATTGCTTAAGGTCTACTGTATTCCCGTATTCCCTTTGCACCTATAACAATAAGTTAATAATGAAGAACATAGAGGAATAGCTGTTTGTAAGAATAGTATTTACAAGAGTAAACAAAACCATTAGATGGTAATTATCATTTATTTATGCCAAGAAACATACCGCTTGGGTTTTAAACACACAAACCTTGTGTGAGCAATGTTTAAGAGATGGAATCAGGACTGAAAAAATTCAATGCCATAGCCGGGATTTGAACTACGGAACTTCCGCATCGAGCGGCTGCTTTAATCACTAAGCTACCATGGCAACTTGGTAGTATGACATTAAATTCCCCAGTCGATTAGTGTGTTTAAAACCACCAGTAGTAAGTTTGTTGGTATAAATAAATAATAATTACCATCTAAAGGTTACTTAAACCCGGGCAATTTGTAAGTCGCCTTTGGGGTATTTATCTTTGATGTGATATTCCCTTGTGGTCTACCGGGAAAGTACGAATCGACTGCGGAATTTAATGTCACATGGAAAGTTGGCCATGGTAGGTTAGTGGTTAAAGCAGCCGCTCGATGCGAAAGATCTGTGGTTCAAATCCCGGCTATGGCATTGAATTTTTCAGCCCTGATTCCACCTCTTAAAGCCATCAGATTTTTTGTTTTATTCCCGGGTGAATTCATTAGTAATAAAAACTTATTTGCAATACAGTTGAGCTTTGTATTCGAATCGTTCGAGCAAAAACATCCCCACATTCAAACCATTTCTAAACAAATAGTTGTTGTGATTAATCTAAGATGGATAAAATATCGCTTTTGGTATGAACAATATTTATGTCCCAATTTTTTTATGAGTAGTGTATAGTACCTACACAAGAATGTATTTCAGTTTTCAAAGAATACTGATGGTGACTTTTAACTTTAATAGCTGTCCACAATAATATTTTGTAATACTGCATACGGCATAATGGATGGTTGATAAAGCAGAATATTTATGACACATGCGGGTTACATCTCTGAATAAAGTCTGCACCGACAGTTAACCAACTATGGAAACTCCCTTTGTTCTCTGACAAGTTAAAAAAGCAACAGAACTTGTATGTGGGCCCAACCGTCAACTGTTTCAAACTCTGGCGCTACGTAAGCTTTATAAACAAATTATATTCTGTTCCTGCCCCCAGCGTTGAAACAGAAGAAACTAATATCGCTGCACGGGTGATTCAACCTGTGATAGCACAAAGACAAACAGCTGAAAGTTCAGAATAAGCACATACGTGCGAAATAACAGCTACAGTGGTGCTGGAACTTTTGTGGGACGTAAGTTTAGCAAGAACATAAATTTTGGATTGTTTCGAGCGTGGAAAATTAAAATTTGGCAACAAAGGTGGAAAGCATTTTAAACAGTATATAACTAAAACTGAAAATTTAATTAATTTGAATAAAATATGTTAAATTAGCACATTTCAGCTATCTTTCAGCACCAACTAAAATTTGAAGCAATTAGTGGCAGGGGATCACTTATTGTTCATCCAACATATATAACACGTTTTCTGAAGTGTTCATTACTACGTTGTTTGAAATACTTGCTATTCTAAAATGTACAGACCAGCGAACAAATGAACGCGGTGTATTTTATATCGGGAACAACCAGTTGTTCCCCAAAGAAGATTGGAGCGTTTGCGGCAAACAGACTTGAGCAACACTTCCTATTTTAACCATGACTTCATAGTTTCTTCTACTCCTTTTTCACACGATTCAAGAATAGCACTTCTGTTTGGTGGTTTGTCATAATAAGTCGGGAAAAAAGGATGTGGCAAGGAAAACCAGTTATATTACACTTTTTTTTACTGCTAGTGACGTTGTGTGTCGTCAGTTAAAAGCTTTTTTTCACTTACAGTGTTTGCATCTATGATAATTCCCTGAGTGCGCTATTCCAAGTGGTTTCTTTGCTATGCGCAGACCTCCATCTATGCAGACACTCCATTCCCAGCTTCACTTGTCTGTAATCTCTGGGGAGCTGCACGGGAAATAGTGCTGCCTCATGGCTTCCTTTGTTTTGATACAGTTTCTTCCTCTGCTGCTTTTCTTTTGTCGTCGCTAATTCTGTTCAGACGTTTTCTCTCTCAACATCCAGCCACTGAGCAAATAGCCGTTTGGCAGCATACCTATATTTTCAAACTACAGTTTTGGTTCTCATTCTCTAACGCCACCCTCTTAGCTTAGGAGACAAGAAAAATAGGAAAGAAAAAGCTAACGCAATGATAACGTTCACAGGTTTACTCGTAAAAGTGGTCTTAAGGACGCTTTTCCGTTATTTCAATATCCTGACCATTATTAATTTTGTAGTTTTGGATTATATATGCGAGGCAGTCAAATTAAATCCGGTGAGGTACCAAATCAATGAGCATTTGCTATCTCAAAAGTAGTCCCCAGAAATGAACATAAAGTGTCCCACTATCAGAGAAGACGACCAATTTTAATGCTGTAGAAGTTGTTAGATTGTCAATAAATATATAGGAAATGCTACGGAATCAGAAATGAGTTCTCCAACCCGCAAAAGCCGATATCCATAAGCCTCTTTTCTTGTCGCTGATATCCTAAAAGTCATACATGCAAAGCCATTTTAAGAGAAGCACAAGATTTTCCCAGAAAATGTCCTAAACAATGTAACAAATTTATCGAGAAGTCAAGATGGGGTTCTTCTTCTACTACTTCAGTGTCACTATATTAACGGTTCAAAATTCTGTAATTTTCTTACAAAAGAGAGACTTTGCTGGACATTGACCTTCATCAGTCGAAGACGTACTGACGCATTAAGATTGTGAATCTGTCAGTAGAATAACAGCTTCCACAACAATGATACGCCTTACATCTCAGGTTCAAAAATTCTAATTGCTATTCAAATATGAAAAGTTCAATGCCCCTCATAGACAAACAAACATAACTCTTCTATATTTATCTTCGAATGGGCAACTTTAGCAATAACATCTGCTGTTTTTTTATTTATTTATTTATTTATTTATTTTTTCAAGCTAATGCGGGAGCTGATACATCCCACAAGAGAAAGAGAGTGAGACTGAGTAGCATCTCTAGAAAACGGCGTTTTTTTTTTTTCAAACGACTAAATTGAGCTATCAACTGAGGAGGAGATGACAAGCAGCATAATAGAGATGATCTTATTCCTCATGTCCATACGAAAATAAGTATTGGTATAAAGCATCTTTATTTTATTCTAAGTAATGATACATGAGATTATATATTTATATAAACTTAAAGACTAACGTGTCACGTGGTAGATATGTTAAAACTGCGTGCTCACACAACCAGAGATGTGAAATGGGTTAATGAGAACAATAAGACATTCGAAACAAACGCAGGATGTATCTAAATGTCATTACAAACTCTGAGGGTTTGTAGTTGCAACCAAGATGGCTATGTTTTGCATATGAACTGGTTGGAAATGCACCGTTTTCCCACTACAAACAAAACACCGCCACACCACATTTTGAGCAATTCCCAAGTTTCGGTATCAACGACCACGAGATTACGAAATTCCTTCAATGATCAATTACTGGTGAGTATCCCCTGAAGGTCCAATTACAAGCCATTTTTACTTTGTGAGCTACCCGGAGAAGCGACGATGATTTGACCTACGTATCTATTGTAGCGCCTGTGATCATTTATCATTTTTCAGTTCTAGAAGTCGAGCTGTAATTCATTAGCATTCTGTTACTGTTGTATTGACTACACGTTTATGGAATACGTCAATATGATGTTATTGTATGTACCTGAAGACCGGTATAATGGGAGTGCTATTCGTCAGTTATGTGGGGAGAGTTTCAACGCCACTGTACACCTTCGCCCATTCTATTTGCCAATATTAACCAATGGCTCACGGAGACGGGTACATTACCGCCGATAGATCCCACTGTGGTGCTTCATGGGTGCTGCGTTGAAGAGGCTGTATTCCAAGCAGTGGACGAAGACGTGACGACGAGTACTACCAGAAAGATAGCGCACAAATACTCTGTGAATCAAAACACTGTCTGGATGTGCGGCAATACCACCTTCAGGGGGCACAGGCAAGCGTTCAGAGGATTTTGGGCCACGAGCCCACCTCTGAGGGGGTTCTTGCACCTCCTTAGTGAACTCATTTTCCATGGCGGATCCTAGTCAGTGACGCAGCCAAGTTCCCCAGTAAAGGTGTTTTCAATTCCCGTGATAGTCATGTTTGGAGTAACGAAAACTCGATTGCTATGCGCCCCATAGTTTTTAGCAATGCTACGTCGTGGACAACTGGACAGGGTTTCTGACTGGACGTCTTATCAGGTCATGTATTTACCCATCTAATCTCAAGGGTTACGTGTACTTTATTTTCCTTAAGCACGCTCTGTATGCGCTCTTGGGAGGCGTGCCACTAAATATTTTACAAAATAAAACAAAAAAACATGGTTCCGGCAAGATGGGGCATCATATAATTTTACTCTTGCACTCCAAAGTCATTTGGGCGAAAATTAATGAGCCGTGGTGGCCCGATTCCTTGGCCTGACTTTGGCCGAAGGGCTCGAAGTGGTGACTATCGGGTTGAACACCAACACCGTAACTATGTACCATGTTCTGGTACAGCCATGGAAAAAATGATTGAGCGAATTAGGAGAGCAGAATATTTCTAAGTCTCACGTCGTGTTGTAGTGCTGTTTACACAAGTCGATATTTCCAACATACAACTGAGTTTATTGATAGTCTCTGTTCCATATGTTATTGTGTGTCTGACATCTAACGCACAAATAAGCTGTGTCTAGAGTCACCCCTCGTATTTGTGTTTGCCGGTATGTACAATACACATGCGAGTGGTGATTCTAGACACAGCCTATTTGTGCGTTAGACGGCAGACACACGATAACATGGAGCAGAGACTATCAATAAACTCAGTTGTATGTTGGAAATATCGACTTGTGTAAACTGCTGTGCAACACGACGTACTTGAAGTATACTGCTCTCCTAATGCGCTCAATCATTTTTCCATGGCTGTACCAGAACATGGTACATAGTTACGGTGTTGGTGTTCAAGCCGATAGTCACCACTTCGAGCCCTACTTGCATGTAGACACAGAAGTTATAATAAAAAAGCAACGTGTTATAAGCAGCAGAGAGAGAGAGAGAGAGAGAGAGAGAGAGTGAGAGAGTGGGTGAGTGAGTGAGAGAGAGAGAGTTCAAAAAGTGTCGTGGGGTTTTTGCTTAGAGCGAGGACGTCAGTTCCCATGCAAAACAAAGCTCTCCTGGTCTACACTATAAGCCCTCAAACTGTGTGATGGGAATTCAGATACATCCTATACGACTATAGGGGCATCAAAGCATGAAAACTTGCATCTTCGGACATGAAACCCCTTTAGGAAAGCGACTGATTTGTCGTCCCCTACAACTTATTGAGCATTGTTAGTGTTTTGAATCACCCGGTATATTCTTTAGCTGTATGTATAACGCTATTCTATGATATTGTTCAAATAACTGACGTATCAATGCAACCTGTTCCTCTGTCAAACTATAATTTGCTCTCCCTTCTGAGGCACATTGCGCAGTCGAATGCAACTCCGTACATAGACTGTCCTTAGGATATACAGAGTGTCGTTACTCTACTTAGTTGAAAGTGAGTTGATGTTAAAACTATGAAAATACGAACTCGTTCAGTCTAATAATATAGGAGCATAATGTTAATTTTCTAATGCTTCTTTTTGCGGATTGTGGAATCGCCTTTAAAAGATCCGATGCTTAATAATTACACAATTTCCTCCAGCCATCATTGTTCCAACTATACCTTATATGTTACACTACTTAAATTAAGACTTCTACGTACTTTATGTCATTTGCAATAAAAGGTTTGCCTAGGTATTACGACCATTTGGTAAGCCTTATCAATCACACATGAACCTTCGAAAAATTAAATTCAAAATTAAAGTTGTTTAGAGTATAGTGGTAACATTCATTGCAAAGTGTAATGATTTTGTAGGGGCTAATTTAACTATCGTGAATAATTATAAGGAAAGTAAGAAGGTTGTTCCACGTGTAATAGTCATCAACAATATTGCGTTAACGGGGTGGTACATAAATACATGTAAAAGACAGTTTGTCAAGGTTCCAATACTTATCAGTTTTGTAAGATTAAAATGTAGGTATATTTATTTGAGAAAGATCTTCGTTATAGGTCAATGTTTGAAGGTGCGATTATACGTACTACGTTAACTATTATGGTAGGATTTTGATCAAAACTGTAACAATTCTAAGACAGGTTTAATTTTTGATATAAAGAAAAACAGAATGTCTTAATTTATATTTTGTATTATTTGTTTTAGTTTACTACTTCTTATCCTCGTTTATTTCATAATCCAGTAGAGGTAAATTAGTTACATCTAATCATCCATATGAAATCATTTTACATGGAGTACTTATATCAGTTTTAACAATAAAGAATGCTTTTCCCTCCATTATTTGACTGATAGAATATTTTAAAATTGTTTAATGCTTCGTCAATTCTGAAGTGCTCCCACTATACACTTGTTTCTCACAATCTCATTACAAAGAATATGAAATTCCAAAACGGCTCACTTTTTAAAGATTGGACTATCACTTGAGCCTCGTGTATTTCCTTACCAACTACAACGAAGTATTTAATGTAATTATTTCTACAAACGTTTATGTTGGCACGCATTAAGTGGATAGAAAAATAAGCGTTTGCAAAAACTGTTTGCGGAACAGATATAAAAGTAAACAATAGTAACTAAAGAAGGTTATTTTATGCAGTAATGAAGAATGTGTTAACCAGGTACTTTCCTCTTCCTTCCCGATCTTAAACCGAACTGCAATTTTCACCTGGACTTTTGAATCGTACTCATACATTTGTAAATTCCTTACGTCCCTTTTAATAATAAAGAGCTGTTTATTTAAAATGCAGCTAGGCTAATACTTGCGCTGCTTTTAGACATTACATATTAGTTCTTTAAATAAAAACGAATCAGAAGGACAAAAAAGGGCTGCAAGCGAGACGTGTGACATGGAGGGAGGGGCTTCTGGTACAACGTGACAGACCGTGACAATGGGAGACGGAGTGGGGTTCAAAATTGGTTTTAAAAAAAGCGTGACGTAATAAATGAACGTTCCCTAATGAGCTGCCCTGCAGCGAAAAGTCGCATTTTAAATTTTTTAGATGTGTGTCAGTGAAGGAAAAAAAAAAAAGAGAAAGTGGAGAGAGAGAAATGTTACCTCTTCACTAAAACACCTAATATGTTGCGTTCACACAACTTACTCTACAAACTATTCTTACAATAACTTGTTATTCCATTGCCCGTTTATGAATTTCGTTGAAGGTATAAGAAGAATGTAATAGGCTATAGTGATAGTCAGAATTTTAAATGGTGAATTGTACGTGTATTTACCATTTGAAAAAGCACAAACTAAGAACTTCAAACTAACAGCAAAGAGATAGCACCATAAAACGTTTTATTTGACATAGAGTGCCCTAACAAGGTCTATAGTTATAGTTTGCCTGACATAGCTTGGTACCATACAAAAACATTCAAAATGAAGAGGACTCGATACGTTATTTCCAGAAAATTTATGACATACATTTTATTTGTCATGTAAATATCATAAGCATGTTATTTGATTCAAAATCGTCAGAGTAATTTTTGAGAAAATTAATGTTAGTTATAGGCGTTTAGATAGACAAAATGATTAATTAATAAACAGCTATTAGGTTTAAAATCAAGAATAGCATTATGATTATGTTTACTTTCATGCTGTGATATAGCAGCGCCTCCTTCTTTAAATTTATTAAGGAAGATTGGTTATTCAGAAGATAAATAAGCTTATTATGAATAGCAATAATAGTTCTTACATTGATTTCTGTTTTAAGAGATGCCTATACATTATATTTTTATTCATGCAGTCGACATGGAATTATTATACCATGAGCTAAAGGTTATTGTTGTGAATATTTATTATTATTATTATTATTATTATTATTATTATTATTATTATTATTATTATTATTATTATTATTATTATTATTATTATTATTATTACTACTACTACTACTACTACTACTACTACTACTACTACTACTACTACTACTATTACTACTACTACTATTATGCTGGCTGCCTTTAAATCGGCTTATTTTGAAAATATATTTTGCATTAATTTGATTTTAAATTTATTTAAGTGTAATATAAAATTGTTTTGTGGTGTCATGGCTGTAACAGATTCATCCTATGTTGCGGTATTTTTGGTCATGGAGTTTTATTAGTCTTTTCCGTTATTATTTTATCATTAAGATTTATATTTAATATGTATTGTATTATAAATGAGTTAGTGTAAATTATTGAATTGGAAATTCTAAGATTAAGTTCTTCTTCAAGTGTTATAGCAATATTACTAGATTGTGTGCAATTGTTTTTGAGTTTTATATTTGAATACAATACTTCCTCTACTTACCAGTAGAGAAAGTAAAAATGAGTGCTTTACCAACTTTAAGACAATTATAGTTAAGAATATCAGTTCTATTAATAGGTTATGCTGATTTTGGTTTTTTTCTTTTATCAACTGATGCTTTATTTAAATCGTTACTATTTATATATGCTAAGAATAGTGATTCAAAATGTGCAAATTTCACAAAATAATAAGGTGTTATACAGGGTGGAAGGGAAGTCACTACATTCCTTCTAATATGTGTTTCATAGAAGCATTACAAACAAAGAAGTCTGATGGCATTTTGTTCTTTGACCAACCGATTTCGAAAAAATAAATGGTTGTTGATCCAACTTGGAGACGTAATTCCACAGGACTCTACAAAGATAACAGTTTGTTACTTGTAAGATGCGTAGAGTAACTTATTTCTCACATAGCTTCAGTAGTAATTATGGGACATCACACAGGGTTTCGAAATAATTTTAAAAAATCACTCACTTAAAAGATGTGAAGGAATACTCCAAGTAGCTTTTTCACACGTGCAGTAACTCGACAACGTTGCGTTGAGGTTGGTCAGGAAATTAAACTGGTTTGTGGATGTAAACAGATCTGACACTTTCGCTTTCGCTTTAATGTTTTGGGAGCTAACGCTTGTGATTGGTCTACACTCGTGCAGTAAACACAGGACAAGGCAGGGTATTTGTTTGTGTTCTCAAGAAGCACCGTTACTGTGTTTGTTTGTGTACTGAGTTAGGGAAAGTGACACCCACACAATCTGCAGTGTTGCCAGCTTGTTTTCGAGAAAACTAAAATATCTCCGTAAGAAATTGTCAGAGACAAAAACGTAACATATAAAATGTGTTTCAAATATCGAGATCTATCACTGGTTTAAATTAATGTAATGACTTCCCTTCCACCCGGTATATTTAGCATCAGCATGTTTTAAAGTATAAAGTATAAAATTTTGCTTTATATGGCAGAAAGTTTTGGCTGGGTTTTATTCAGAACGTATATTAGGAATGGCTTCTTTAAGAAATGTCAATAAATAAATATATTTTTTCGTAACTGGTTTAACAATATGTTATTCTTTACGCTTATTTTATTATATTGTTTGAGGAGGGTGGTTATTGAAAATCTCCTTACCCTTTGAAGATGCTGAACTTGAACACTAAGTTTGGTATTTAACAGACGTTTTGTTTTTGATTTATGCTGTTCACACATGCGCGCGTGCTCGCGCGGAATATTGATTAAGAGTGTTTGTCCACCCCCACCCCTCCCCCCGCCCAATAATTTCTCCACTTCCTATAGGTAGGTAATAAAGAAAATAAAAAATAGAAGTATTTGAAAATTAAAAATAATAACTAAGAATATGAAGAATACTTTACAGGCTATTCATAAAAAATTCAAGTTATACATTTTACTTGTCATGCGAATACTTTAATTGTATGGTATTTTTAATCAAAACGTTAGTGCCCAATCATTAGTATAATAACTTCAATAGATGTCTGATTATACTTGTCAAGGTAATAGGGGATGACAGATTCATAGATTCGACTCTGCTCAGCATGCACTTCAGCTTGCCGTTGCTCTCTCTCTCTCTCTCTCTCTCTCTCTCTCTCTCTCTCTCTCTCTCTCTCTCTCTCTCTCTCTCTCTCTGCTCTAGTATCATTGTTAGATTGATTATACATATCCAGATTATATACATAGGTATGTCTGATGGATTGGCGAGGATATCAATCCGACGAGAGAAGCCACCTAAAGAGACTCCATGGACTTCTTCAAACACTCTATAGCATTTTACTTTTAAAGCTTCTGCAATAGAGGATCACTTTTTATGATGACAGTTGTTTAGTCTCGCCACTAGAACAAGCACTCAAGACGTGACCAAGAGTTAGTACATTTCTCGTTGGTCTTGGTTTAGCACGCAGTGGACAGACATGGACAGTCATGTTAATGCTATTTTCCATTCATTGCTGGTGAGCTGGTCAGGCTGTCGGATCCATTTATTAGCTGATATGTATTGCTTATAGAGTATAACCCTTTACCTTGTTGTGAAAGATTACACTAGGATTTAAATTCACGCTCTCTCGGTTCTTGTCTTAGTACCTAACTCTCACTTGTTTGTTTGGGATGTTCTCAATTATTTCAAGTTTTTGCAGCTATGTCTTTATCTCACCCGGCAAGTCAGAAGTATTAACAATAATACTGTGTGATCTCTGTTGATTGAGACAAGACATTAGTATGTGCTGTCCAACTTTCTAATGTGCTTGAGCACATTTAACTCATGCCTAAGGAGGCGCGGGCGCCATCACAACTGGTACTTTCTTTTGAGAGGAAAAACGGAAAGTACTGGTTAGGGAAGTAGTGAGTACATCTTTAGGTGTACAAAAACATATCTCATGGCTGTGTACTGGGTAGATATTCGGAAGAAAATAGTTTTGTCTTGAAATTTTAACTAATATTAGAAATCGTCGGAGTAAAATTTGCTTATGAAGGGCTCCAGAAAATACATCACAAGCGCCGCGTTAGACAGCGCTGTTGTAGACAGTAGCGAAGCGTGAAGTAACTAAGGGTAGACAGATTCACCTTGGCCTCATCCTTCACCATCGGCTCGCTTCGGGAGAAACTACTTTTTGCTTTCCGATAATGTGACTGCTCACCCAATTTAAGCTGGCAACACCACCACGAGGGTCAATGGCATGACCACATGAGACGTCTTTGTTGTCGTAAAGGGGTTGTAAGGTTGTGCATATATAACGGTACTCTGCTTTGTTATGTGCAGGCAGTGGCCTAGAGTGACTATCAAACTCGGGTATGTAGCCCAACGAATATTGTAATATTCGTTAAAATACGACACAATTTAAACAGAATTGCCCTTTGGAGTTTTCATATTTTATCATTGAAAGAAATGTTCGATAATACTGTAAGCATGGTTCAAAAGATAATTTCTTTTTTGTCAGAACTTGCATCTGTAAATCAAATGAACCTCTCTTCAATATTTCCGTCAACATTTAGTAACGAACGGTATAGAGTTGTTCTTCACTAATCAATGACGTAAGTTTCATATAGTATCAATGAAACAAAGAAGGCATCAGAAATTTGTTTCTTAATTTCATGTGTCCCGGGTTCTGCGGTTTCCCCCGCCAATCATTCCACCAATTGCTCCATTATCACCTTTCCAATCACCCATTTCGCCTGCATTTCATATCATCTTCGTCACTCTCATACCTGGTGCTTGACTGACCACTCGATTCCAGGTCTTCACTCTGTCCGGTCCAGAGGTTCCTGTGCTCCCCGACAGGCGTCTGACCCTAGGCACTGGCTTGTGGGTGTAAGTCCTACATAAGAGGAGGGTAATCAGGAAAAGAAGAAGAATTCCATGCGTCATGACGGCACTCACACTTAAAATTAAGACATTCTGAATATCAGGTGAAGTTGCACGAAAAACAGTCGATTTTTCCAAGTGCACTTTCAGAGAGGCGTCATATATTGCTAACTCATTTAAATATCAGTATGATTGCCTCTGTTTGAAGATCCTTCACTCTCATAACCATGAAAAGCAAATGCTTATTTTCCCGGAAAACAAACAACCCGTACAAAATGAGAAAGTAAAGCTCTGTTCTTTTTCACTTCATTGTTATGCTGTTCAGCTATAACCTTATACTAATTATTCAGTGAAAATTTATACCTGGATTTACTCCAAACATTTCTGGTTGTTTTTCGCATATTATATGATTACAAGAATAGTTGCATTTTATGTTTGCCTCATAAATGTTATTTAAATCTTCATAACCTCTAGAATTCCAAACTCACTTTTCTTTTGAAAAAACGATAAAACATTTCTTTGAAGTATTACAACACAGCCAGGATTCACTTTCATAAACTTTGATGTTGAAATGCCTTTTTTACATTTTTTAATGTTAGCCGTAATACTGAGTGAACGCTATAGAGGGCCTGCTTTAATTACACATTGCTTTTAGGAGAAATTTTAATGTTTGGAAGCTGCTTACGTTCAGTTTATTGATCATACAGCAGTTTACTTTGATTTTCGTTGCAGTAACGGCACGGAAAAGCAGCTTTGTTTACTGCTCTGGTTCTGATTCATTTCGTGACCTCTCGGATTCGATCTGCCTGTTGCATACCTACGTCCCATAATCCGTGCAAATCTTAACCTACATTTTCCTTTAATAATAAGTAACCAAGTGTCCAAGTCATGCTCTAATGTTCACAATTGAAAAAT
This sequence comes from Tenodera sinensis, assembly GCA_030765045.1. Classification (NCBI taxonomy): domain Eukaryota; kingdom Metazoa; phylum Arthropoda; class Insecta; order Mantodea; family Mantidae; genus Tenodera; species Tenodera sinensis. The sequence continues at coordinate 264,202,230 of CM060964.1, forward strand.
ACACATACAAGAAGAAAAACAAATCGCGACCTTTATCAATAGTACCTACTTTTATTCATATTAAGTATGTATTTTTTGCTTTTATAGTACAAATACCTACTTAATGCAAAAGCTACATTTTCAATGCCAACTGAAGTAGGCTTAACGTATTTAGAGAGAGAAGCAGCACGTCTTACATCTTCAGTTTACAGTCATATGACTGTTTATTCCCTGGAAAATAAAGTCCTGTAAGTGACGTGGAAAATATTCTAAGACTATTCTTTTCTGTTATCATGCGCTACACACGATTACCTGGCAGGCCACCCGCTTCCCTTACAAGCACAACAAAGTTCACGCACGCCACTCACTGGATTTAGCCCCGTGATTTCTGCAACTCCTTAATGCACCAAGGGTTATCTACTTACCCCAATGCCGGCTGGAGTGAGCCTAGTTTTAGGCACTCCGGAACTCAGTGGTAACCCTAGCCAATATCTGATGACATATGTCATCCTTTAAAGCTCCTGGCTCAAGGACAATTTTACTAATCGATGGCAATTCTACTACTAATTGCTAGAGCTAGAGTTTACGAGCTTCATTTTTTAAAAAATTGCAAATAAATGTTAATTTTATTGTGTGCGGAATTTGCAGAATTAACTTTAATTAGCTTAGGAGAACAAACACTTTAATAATACTAGAACGCCTCGGTTTAAAGCTCCGAAAGTGGAGGCAATTAACATGGAAGTTCAGCAAAAGTTGGTTATTCACAACGTTACATTTTTTTCAGTTTAAGCAATGTTTAGGTGGAGTTTCAGCTATTAAACAAAGAAGTCTGCTTTTCTAGAAGTACCTATGCAATTTAATTTCGATATACCGCACATCGAATAATTAGCTTTGAACGTTTTATACAATTTCCAAACAGCGGAAAAATTAATAAAATTAGTCAAACTAGGAAAATATATTCTGTATTTTTCTCCATTATTCGTTGGAACTTTTAAACCAGTTTGTCTATTCTGGGTGCAATGCTTTTCTTTGTACCTTAACTTTACTGAGTATGGAAATACATGTTTAATAAATTCGTATATATGCAAGGAACATTATTACTGATCTTTTAAACTTGACTAACAGAGAGACTGCAAGAGGGATAAATACAGAAAGAAAGGGAGAGAAAACAAAAAGTACAACTACAGGAACATTCTATCGTTATATGAATCAGAATTCGTAACAGTAACACTTTACGCGAGAGAAGGCAGAAGTCGAAGTTTATGTAAATCAATAAATGCGATGTTGACAAGGAGCATTTTGAATGCATGGAATATTTGCCGCTCCATTGGACGGTTGTTGACGGTTGAGATTGGGTCGCATAGCAACCGGAACAGAAGAATGACGCAAGCCGAGAGGTTTCCCTTCTGTTCCGAAATCTCGCCTTTGTTGAGATGTGCAACGATGTTGAAGATGTACTCACTCTTGTTTTCGACTAATGCATTTATTCCAATGTTACCGAGTCTCTTCATGGGGCTTTTAAACGCATTAACACAAGCCTGCATCGACGCGTTATTCCCTCTATATCACAACAGAAGCCCGCATACCAGCACTCTAAGCATGCGGTTGGTACCTTCAGCAAAATTTGGATTATGTTGTGGCCTAGAAAAAGAACTAATTTCATAAGCAGTATAACGCATAACACAACCTTAAAAGTGCGATGTGTTACGTTCACAATGATTTTCTTTAGCAGCTATTCTTTATTCTTAGAACTATTCTATAAACTAACTTACATAAACTTCGGCGGCCGGTGTCCATAGTATTAAGATTTTCCGGGGAAGGCCGCGTCTAATGCTTTCCTTGGCAGCACTGCAGGAACTGTGTGGTTCCTGCGGTGCTGCCAAGGAAAGCATTAGCCCTGAAGAAGCTCTACATAGTAGGACGAAACGTTGGCAACAACACAACCAAGACGCGGCCTTCCCCGGAAAATCTTAATACTATTCTATAAACTGTTCTTACAAAGCTTATTTTTCTGACTAGTACGTTTATCGAGATAGAAATAACTTTCACAAATAGTTGCATTACATACTTTGTGAAGGTGGATAGGAAATATAGGGGGCTGAAATGATAGACAAATCTTTAAAAATGGGGACATATGCTTACTTTGAAATTTCATATGTTTTGCATTAATCGCGACTAAAAACTGAACTTCAAAAGCAAAAGAGTATTGAAAAATTCAAACAAATAACATGGGATATCTCGGAAACAGCTGCTGCCCACAGCAAAGATATTTGAAATAAAGTTTATGTTTTAAGTATATTCATCTTATTGTGCTTGCCAGTAGTACAAAATTATACAAAACCCATTCGGAATTAAGAACACTTCATAGGCTATTCGTATAAAAGTCAAGATATGCATTTTATTGGTGAAGTAAATTCTTAGGCATCAGGTATTCTAATCAAAATTGTTGAGCCATTCTTGAGAAACAAACAAAAAAGAAAGAATACACGCGCTCTCACACATTTTTAGACTTTTTAAAAGTTCGTTAACAAATACGTCCCTCGCCCCTTTTTTCCCCTGCCGAGAAATTACTTCCGCGTACCCTCTTGAACAGTTCCATTTGTGTCGCAAGACGTGATGCATAGGTAATCAATGGTCAATAACATCCACGCTTCTAGTCAGTTACGAGAATTTTAGCTTTTAACTATACTTCAAAGAGAACTGTTCATTAAAAGTTCCTCCCGCAGTCAGAAAAAGAACGCTTTTGTGAAGCAAATAAATATTATTGTTGCTTGTACCTAAACTTTGCACAAAAGTGGTGAGAAAGAGAGTATTACACTGGTGTCAGTATTACCTCCATGAGCAAAATTAAGTTCAGTAATTTTAAGCATTCAAATTGTATCAAAATCTCATTTACTGCAAATGAATGCAAAAACACTTCCATTTATTACAATTTGAAAAGGTAATTACATGTTATAGGTATCATTACAGCCATTTTAGAAACAATACATTTATACCTACGCACTTACTTGTGATAACGCATGACATACAGTTGCAAAAATACCTACTATTTTTTCTCTGTTGCAAAATATCAATGCGTAAAATACTGAATTTCATTCCCTTCCATCCTATATTTTTGCAGGTATTACTTTTTATATAGATTAGAAGAATAATTTCTTACGTCCTAATCATTATATTGCTCTTTTCCACCGCCTTTAATTCAGTATACATATATTTATTAGTCAAACACGTCTTCACAGTTGCTTTTCAGTTGCACTAACAAATTCATAGTACATTTTATTCCGTGACAAACCTTTCACACATTTAAAACCATTTCTCTGCAAACTGTACTCGTGTTGAGAATCGCGTTGTAGTACTGTCACATAAAAACGTGTTACCAGATTGTAAGAGTGTTTTCTCTTCCGTAATGGTGCTACGACTGCCTAGCCAATATTTTGATCCTAAGCAACTAGCATGCCTTCCTACTTGACTGACCCGAGGTAAACCTCGGGAAATAATAGTTAACCATTTGAACAAATACCAATGGAGTAAAAAGGAATGTAACCAAAATGAACATGGGCTGGCCCGATTTGAAGACCCAAACCATGACTGTGAACTGAAGATGTAAGACGTGCTGCTTCTCTCTCTAAATACGTTAAGCCTACTTCAGTTCGGAAGACATGGATAGAGAAGGTTGGCATTGAAAAAGAGAGAAGTTGTTTGACAAATGAATCTGTCGTGGTCCTATGTCGGCAGATTTTTTTGTATGTTAAGTCTGCCTACGAATACTGCAAGTGTTCGTCTCTATTCTAAAAAATGCTAGCAGCCAAATTAACGGAGTCAAAATTTTCATTTTTAATATGCAGAATGAACAAACTATGTTACAGTGTTCTACTTTCTGTTTTTCCAAATTTTTCTTTAATAGTGTGTTTACTTTGTCTATTACGTACAGTAAGGAGGGGAAGTATTGCATTCCTCCCAAAAATTCGATGTTGACATTTCACCAAAATATATTTTTGAGGCCCCTGTAACTCCAGAAAACCCATTTACAGAAGCAGGTCTGTGTGTATGTGCGTGTATCTATGAACAGTATAACACAAAAATGATAAGTCGGTTTAACAATAAACTTAAGTCCAGTATCTTCCAAGGATGCGACACGAAGATTTTCAAGAAAATCTCCCGATAGTAGAGTACCTTGGAACATTTTTAGGAAACTTGATTTTCTGAACAATGGCTTAACGATTTTTATTAAAATACCGTATGTATAAGACATGTTTATGAAAAGTGAAAGGTACCCATATCTTGAATTTCCATATCTTCACTCTAAATGAATTTTGCATAACTGGTAAACCGTAAGAAATAGACAAAATCATAACAGTAAAGATTCCTTTTTTTTTTTTTTTTTTTCATTTCAAATACCTATACTTTTCTCAAAAGAGAAGTCGTTATTCGTCTCACTTTCTTTCTCTTTCCCTCTCTCTCTTTCTCTCTCCCTTTCTGTCGCTCTTTCTCTCTTGACCATACAAAGGGAACGGAATTTCATAGCCGTTCCATAGCGAGTCGCTTTTAACAGATTTTCCTCGCTTAAATCCTAATGTATTCTCCTAATCCCATTGTACCTACAAAGAACTTGCAATAATACAATTTCTACAAAGTTTATGTCGATTAACATGAAGCAGATATAAGAATAAGCGTTTATAAGAAATAATAGTTTGTACAAGAGTGAGTGGAGAAAGTTGTGTGAACGAAACAATCACACATTTTTAATTACAACATTTATTTACAATTACAATCGATTTGTCAATGTTTGCATATGCGTGTATGTGTGTGTGTGTGTGTGTGTGTGTGTGTGTGTGTGTGTGTGTGTGTGTGTGTGTGTGTGTAGAATAATTTGTAAATAATACCTGACAATGTCACCGACTTATTATTTTAATTATTGACGGACGAATCAGTTTGTGAAATAATAAAAGTTGATAGGGTAATGAAATTCAGTAAAAATGTTTGACTATTTTTTTTTTTTTTTTCCGGATCAGAACTTATTTTGACCTCAATTTCAGGAGTATTCCAAGTGATAGATGTATATAAAACAATTTTGTAAACTTCGCACACGAAAAAAGTTGAGTATTGGCGCAAATTTCAAAACCAATAAAATGAATAATCTTGAAACACGGTTGCTTTGGAACGACAAAGTACTGACTGCCTTGCTGTTCTGAAAAACCAGGCTTTAAAGTTATAGAGTCCAATGAATATAACAGCTTGTTGCATGTTGTGCACAAATTGAACATTTATGATACAGGTTGTATTAAGTTCAGGATTTTATGATCATGGAGTCCAGTTAATTTAAATAGTGTAAGCTATGGGTAGTGATGCTTGAACTGATGCAGTTGGAACCTTGTTATCCCCAGATCAGCTGAACTTTTTGGAGTATGAGGTTCCAACTGCGGTTTTCAATAATTTGAAATAAAATAAATTAAATTACTTACTTATTATCAGACATGGGGGAAACTCTCTGCGTAAGCATAAATTAACTATGGAACTTTTACGTCACACGGGGAAAGGTCATATGCGAGGGTGTGCAGTCTCTTCCAATGACAAAGTGGAACTGTGGCGTGAAGTGCACGGTGCGTTATTGACAGTGATCTTCCTACCTCTTTTGTTTACATGCCAATCACAACAACCCCCACACTCCACGGTCGATGCGTGATCAACGTAACGTCCATGTGAGATTTTCTCCCATGTCTACTTATTACAAACCAAAATGCAGTTTTATCAGTTTATTTGTAACATTTACTAATATTTAATTGTATATTAATGTTTTCATACACACATTTCTGGATTTAACTAAGATTATTATTTTTCTATAAGATGCTTGCAATAAATGATTGTGAAAGAGAAACAAACATAACTAGAACAAAAATTTACTCGTAACATTTATAATTTTTCAGCTAAATTTGTAGCAGAGTACAAATTTCAGACACAAATTTCATCATGTCTTTTAAATCTTTCCTTTTTTCATTGGACATTTCTTTACTATGGCTTTGGATTGACCTTTGTTGCATCTTGCACTACACTGGATCTGCTTTTTGACTCCAAATATTTTACATTGACACAATGTGCTTCTTCATTTGGATGATGACTCAACTTAAATTCTATTTCATGTAGTGTCTGGCTGAATTTTATACTTGCTATTTTTGTGAAGGGTACATCTTATAATTTAGCAGTTTAGCATGCGGAAAATCCTAGAAGTCTGACAACTGAATTACTCTCAATGGTCTGTTCTTATTAATCTGTTTGATTAAGCACATTAGACCCTAAGGTCTTTTTCATTGTTTTCTCAATTGAACTGTGAGCACTGACTACTTCCTGATTAATTTATTCCTGTTTTGGGGAACACAGGAGTCACTCCAGGTATTGCCATCATTAAAGCCATTTTCAATAGTAACTATATCTAATAGTTTTTCAAAAGGCACTGGCAAGGTCATTCCCTGTTCTGCCAGACTGTGCCTCATTCCATACAATGCAATATACAGCATATAGTATTCTATTCTCTAAATAGATTAATTGTGCAGATAGAACCTTGGTACCCCAAAGAAATAACTTTTTTTCTCTGCAAATAGAACTTTGTCATTTTTCTATCTCCCGTATGAACCACTAGGTGGCATCAGTGATGATATACGTTGCAGATTGAGTTATTATAGTAGCAAAGCACACATTAGCTTAATTCTTTTCAATTGTGTCAGTTAAAATCTTGTCATTCCAAAGCAACCACACCTCAGGATATGCAATACTTATTTACTTGCAATACTTACACGTTTCTCAAATGGAAGACCGTTATTCACTTTTTATCTCTTATCCCTGGAAAGAGAACGGAGTTTCAAAGCTTTAAAAGATCTGACTATCGCTCAAAGCCTACTGTATTCCCATATTCCTCCTGCACCTACAAGAAAATTAGTAATATGGTAATTACTGTAAATGTTTATCTAAACTAACACGAAGAAGATAGAGGAATAAGAGTTTGTAAAAATAGTACAAGAGTAGAGAAGTCATGTGAGTGTAACACATTAGATTTGTTTTGTATCGTATTTATACAATTAAGATCTTCTACTGGTCCAAAATGACCATGTATTCATATGCTATATACGGGAGCCCGGTCCTATCAGAACCATTGTTGCCACCGAGCACATTCGATTCCATCGTACGGCGAAGAGAAGACAGAAATTCGAAGAACCGTGACCATTGTCAGTGGGGTTCCATTATGTTGGTTGCAGATATCCTATGTCTGTGCTTCCTAGAATCTTAGAGGTATCCGGAACTGTATAATGGGAGCACGGTGTGCGAATAATCGGTCCATATCGATTTGCCAGATAGTTGAGTTGCAATCCAAGCAATGCGAAGGGAATGACCAAACTAACGAGCTAGTAGCAATGATTATATTACAGCTAGTAAGCTACCAGTTGTTAAGAGTGTTTCAAAAGTGAGGCACTCTAGTCTACCGGGCTAGAAACATCAGGCAAAGAGACGAAATGCATTATACTTTATTCAGCAGTTTAGTTTTAGTACTATGCTATTCAGCCCAAACTAGTGCGGGGAGTAGTAAACCACTGTTCCAAAAATTACTTTCTAATAATTGCTTCTCAGAATAGCAGCTACATACCTATTTTGCATATCCTCGGCTTGGAGTAATGCATATAACCTCAGTGGAATGCAATGCTTTAATCAAGGAAATAAATCTGTGTCGCATTCATGACTTTTTCTACTCTTGTACTATTCTTACAAAATCTTATTCCTCTATCTTCCTCATGTTAGTCCAGATAAACATTTGCAGAAATTACCTTGTTGCATATTTGCTTGTAGGTACAAGGGGAATATGGGAATACAGCAGGCTTTGAGCGATGGTCAAATCTTTTAAAGCTGGTCGCTGTATGAAAGCTCTCAAATTACGTTCCCTTTGCACGGTCAAGAGATTAAAAGGTGAATAACGACCTTCCATGTGAGAAAAGTTCAAGTATTGCAAAACTCACATAAATAACAAGGAACATCTCCGAAATGGTTCACTCCACAAAAAATACATGTGGACATAACTTGAGTGTTTTAACGAGATCTACATTTTTGTAGTAAGATTACGGTTTAACAGTTATGCAAAAGTCATCAAGAGCAAATGCCACATGGGCTACAGTGAGAAAATTCAAAATATGAATTTAATTTGCCATTCGTTCGTTTGTAGTGTTTAACGCCCGCTTTTACTACTACGGCACCGCAGGCGGTGACACTGATGATACATGGAATGAAGATGGAGCACCGGTGGAATGAGATGGCGGGGGAAACCGGGGTACCCGGAGAAAACCCGCCCTGATGCTCATTTGCCATGAAAATATCTTAAACATATAGCATTTTAATCAAAATCGTTAGCGATTTTTGAGAAAATCAAAATTTTCGAAACATTTTTCAATTTGAGAGTAGTTTAGGGTGGAGGAATTTTCTTTAAAATGTTCGTGTCGCATCTTTAAAAGATATTTACGTTAATACCAACTTCGGTTTTTAAGCGACTTTTCGTTTTTGAGACACACAGACACACACACACACACACACACACACACACACACACACACACACATACACACATACACACACAAGGACCTTTTTCTAACAATGCTTCTTTTGGGCCTCAAAACGTGCTTTTCCGGTGAAATCTCGACACCGAATTTTTGGGTCAATTACGATAGTTCCCCTACTTACTATACGTAGTAGAGAAAGTAAAAAATAGGTGTTTTGTTGCCAAGTATAGTTGACTTACCAGCATTGCATAGCGCTTTTTTAAATCCCAAATAATATGCATTTCTATTACTTTTATTAACCGCTGCCTCTCGCCAAGATCCGGTTTCCCCCGCCATCTCATTCCACCGGTGCTCCATCTTCATGTATCATCAGTGTCACCGCCTGCGGTGCCGTAGTAGTAAAAGCGGGCGTTAAACACTACAACAACAACAACAACAACAACAATCTCGCCAAGAGCGTCCTCCCTGACTTTTGCAGGATTTTCATAGTCGTCATAATTGGCAACTGGCCGGGAAGAGAGGTCCCTAAATTACGCCTGGAGCCTCACCTTCTCAAATTTCCTTCCCCAATTAGGTATCATTTCATGATTATGAATGATACCGCCTGTGGTGTCGCATGCAGTAAGAACGGGCGTAAACACTACAAAAAAGAAAAGGAAAGAAAGAGAGAAGGAAACTAACAAACAAAAATTTACCAAAACTGATTCTTTCTTTGTAATAATTACGTTTCCTTCTCGAATTTCCTCAGTTCGACATGAACTCTTAGCCACTTTCTTATAACAGTTTAGTAATTTTAAAATATGTCCTTTCCGCCTGCTTAAACTGATATTTCTCGTTGCGATTGCTTACTGCCAAAGTTTCCATTTTTTTATCGTGAAAGACAATTACACTTGATTCCCTTATTTTAATGTTTTACTAAAGTTCCCAGCAGATGCTGCTGGCGCGCTGCCGAATCGCAGGTGCCCTCAGGTGGTTGCTGATAATCCTGTACATACATATAACAGCTACTAGTTGCTGTGATCTGACATTACTGTAATTCAAATCCTTGTCGCATGTTGAACTATTCAACATCATCTGAGTAACTATGGGTAGTGACCTGAACCTTGCATTGAGGCATGTGTCTGCAGGATTATAATGCTTCTGCCGTCTAACGTAGCTTCAAGCAAAAATGCTGCTATGTATGTGTAGTAAATCTTTTACTGGACCTAGCCTGTTAAGCTAACATTGGAAAGTTGACTAAAGTTTAAAAATTCCAGTGTCACGATCGGGGCTCGAACCACGGATTTCTGGTTTATCACGTCGGCTTTCCGCTATTGAGCTACTGCGACTGGTGTATTTGGACTCACACAGGATTTCAAAATTAACGGCATCTCAGCTGTAGATCATCGGCACAGCAAGCTTCAGATCTGCGGCTCAAATCTGGCCCAGTCATTGGTTTTTTTCCCTTCTAAGTCCGGTTCAACTTTGCGTTGGGTAGATTCACTTACAAGGAATGCTTCATTCGCTCTAAACTAGAATTTTATTCTGGTTTTGCAGGTGGCTGGATGAGGTGGTATCCTTCCCAGAAACGGTGTTAATTAAGGGGATATTTTGAACCGTGTTGAGCCATCAGCTGTGCTCGGCGGTTGGTAAGAATGCAAGAATGGGAGAAACAGTAACCTCAGAATGAGCGAAAAGCTAGCGCTCTTGTAAGTGGCTCCATGCGTCTAGCACATGTTTTACCGTTCACAACTTCATGGATTGAAAACGGTCATAAAATGTCTCAGAGGTACACCACCTCAGCCAACACCAGTATAAACACCCACACGAAAACACAGTTTCAAATTTACACATGGAAAATGCTCTATTGCGTTTAAAACTGAGTGCGGTGAATTTCTGATTGGATAGCAAAAGAGAACGAAAGACAGAGAACGAAAGGTTGCGGAGTTTGGACTATAGCAAGTGGGAGAGGGAGAGGGTCAGCCTGTCACATGATCACAACACAGAGGAGGCCAGGTACACTCGACGTATGAACGTTGTGGATAATGTTGCTGCATAACTTACATCCCATGTTGTCGCCATTTACAGCAAGATATTCACTGCGAAATTCTTGTACAAGTTCAGCAATACGTGAATATTTCGATTTTCGTGCTGCAGGCATGTTACTGCTTTGTGTGTCACTGTACTGGGGCAGGTAATTTCGCGATCGCTCTTATGTTCGAAGCCTATTTATCAGGAAAAGTTCAGGATACAGAATAGATTATTTTCTTCAAATGAAGTGTGAGTTGACAAGAGGAGCGTTTTTTCAAAACTCGATAGATGCACAAATTGCGTTTCTGAGAAAAACTTTTTTCTATTTATTGGCAATACTAATTGGTTAGCACAGCAACTATATTAATCATTCAATTCTCCTTCCTGAAACTGTCTCATTGAATGTGAAAAGAAACAAATAGCATAGTTAAACTAGTGCAAATTTGGGGTTTGAAAATGCAGTTTTTTCAAAAACCGATAGGTACTAATCAACTTTTCTGTGTGAGCGAGAAATTAACACATGGAGTTTTGTGATTTTAGTCATTTATTGTTTTTGTTGCTTTTTATTTATGGATTTATTATTTTTATTTACTTTCACCTTTTTATAGTACATAATGTACTATACAACCAACATATTAATGTTTATAATGATTATTTTATTAGGTATAAGCTTAGAAACTAAGTACTGCTACATTCATAATAACAATATATTTTGTTTTATTTATACCAGGTGAGTCAGCTGCCCCTTATTCTCGAGTTTTATGCAATCCGCATTTTATATTCCAACACGAAAACCAACCCGCGTATTTAACATGGATGTTAAACACTCGATGAAATTAGTGCTAATATAGATGTCATCACATCGCCTTTTAATGTATTCGTAATTAGACAGCTGACGTTTGCACTTCTGCAAATGTTCACTGGAACCAGCGAGTATTACATCTTAAACGGAATGTTTAACTCACACGTTACTACATAGCTCAGTTGGAACGGGCACAAGACTCCGAAGTAATCTGCCTGCTGTGAAGGTGGTTCGAATCACCTGCATGTACTAATTTTTTTTTTAAACCATGCAATCCTCACAATTTACAAACTATTATTCTGAAAACTGTTATATTCATTTTTATTGTTTTATTTATGTTTTATGACATTGTTTGATGTTTCTTTATTGGTGAACTACAATTATGTAGTTGTTTAAACACACCTATAGGCAGGTGCAATTGAAATAAGGATCATTCATACACATTTGAACACAGAAAGCAAGGGAATTACATTGTCAGAGTTTAACATGGAGGTTAAACTCAATTTCGCACACAATGAATTATTGTGCTATTAAAAATGCAGACAACCAAAAACGATTTAAATTATAATGTCCTAAACCCTCAGGGACTTCATAATTAGATTATTGTGAATTCGGTTTCCAAGTTTTGATGAACATAAAAAAATATATATATTTATAATGCTGAGATTCGAACCTGTGTCACTGGTGGTTAAGCGCAGAGGACCCGTCACAATCCCATTCAGCTATTTCGAGACTTCTTGAAGAAGCACGTACCACGTCCAATAGTAGGACTTGTATGCCTGGCGCTATGCCGTTGCCACCTCGCAAGTTTGCGTGCTTGGTTTAGCCTTTTAAGACAGTTTTAATCATTTACTGGGCGTTTTAATATTATTACTTAAATGGCAAAAGCTGTTATGCATATTAATTGAGATGCACGAGGCGTAGTTCACGCAAAAATGCAAATAAACTGTTATTTAATAACATGTCCGTTTTGACTGTACGCGTCCATGATGGATGAGGCATGTCTAAATTTTTCCTAATTTTTGGCAGCCAATCCCTGCTCTAAGTACAAGAATCCACCATTTTCTTTTTAGCTGACGTTGTTAGTGTACTCATATGATGGGTCCATTTTTTCCGAGGCGTTTACTGAATTACGTTGCTAAGTATACTCTAATAAAAAGTTTGTAAAATCGGCTGGAAACCGGAATTCGCTCTCAGTAAACCAGTCGTATGTTTTTTAGGTGTACTTTAGCGAGGAGTACGTTCTGTCCCTTAAAGCACTGTTGCTCTCAATTTTGCGCATTCCTTTCTTTAAGAGCGTCATGCAATACATTTTAGTAAGCGCAAAACTGGACTAAGGCGCATATGCCGTTAGACAGGGCGCGGCTGACTCACCTGGTATAACAAACATACTGAATACATACAAAACATTTCTAACAATATGAATAAGTACATGGTTCTTAGTTCGTTTCTCTTTTCCACATCTGCCTCTGTCTTAATCTTCACCAGTCCCATTTTGTGGGTTGAACATGTGTCAGTGTGTGCTGTTCGGAATGAAAGACTGAGGGAGTTGTAAAATATGGTTTTATATTTTGACAATGAGCAGACTGGTAGATTTCTTAATCTTCTTTCGTTGCGAAAGTTGGTCCACATTTTTCTGATATTAAGTTCTGGAGGTAAATATCTTCTAATTGATTTTGCTCTTCCATAGTGGCTTTCTCTACATCTGTACTTCTTAATGTCTTGCTTTATAGCAGGAGTAATTCCCTTCTGTAATATTCCTGTTGTCACCTCCTCTGGTTTCCTTAAGGCATTCCCAGACAAGTGAAATTTTCTAGCCCGGAGAGATAGTCTATCTTTTGACACCCCTTTGATTCCTTGGAAGCTTGCAGCGCATACTGACAATACTCGGCCATCATTAATTCTCACACTATATTTAATGCTAACAGTCTGCTTTCTATTTGCAGCCTCTTTATTCACCACTCTGCGATTAGGAGATGTAATACTCATATATTTCATAAGGAATTTATCTTGATCTATTTTGTTGAACACGGTAAGGTGTTGGTGAAATCCACTTATATCATTATAAGTCATATCGGCTGCATCACAGTACTTATGCCCTTTACTTTTAGGATTTCGTGGAGTGCACTCGAGACCATGTGAACATGTAATTGCTGAAGTATGAGCTTTCCTTGATTTGCATTTTGATTTCCTTTCCTTGTTTTTGCAATTCCTACCTCCCGCGCATTCTACGACTGGTGCAGTTTCACAATCTTACCTCTGTCCATTGTGCATAGTTGTGCATTCAACTAAGAATAAAAATGTCATATAAGTATAACAAAGTTAGCAGAACACCTGCCTGATGTGCAAGGGGTTCCGGGTTCGATTCCCAGCAGGGGGGTAGGAATTTTTCTCAAGTCAAGATTATTCCTCATCCTTCTCTGGGTCTCGACGTATGAATGAAAGTGTGAATGTGTGTGTGTGTGTGTGTGTGTGAATTCAACGTATAAAAACCCCCAAAGACCGAAAAACCCACTGTTAAACGAGTAACACCATTGCCAGTAGGCAAGGCTGCCGATATGACCTCTGCAGTTAAAGGCGGGACATAAATGGACCAAAAAAAAAAAAAAAACTTCCAGAAATGAATGTGAAATCCAAGAATCGCAACAGTGAGATGACAGTCAATGCTAGCATGCGTTTCATAGAATCCAGGTTTCTACACTATGGATCATAAAATCATAAAATTGCATCTATCGGCCTTTCCTTTAACTGAGCAAGTGCATCTATCGAGTTTTGAAAAAAACTGCTAATATTCCCTACCTTCTACACAGGACAAGAATCGAATTTTGCAAAATCTGATTTCACAGAACGATGCAGAAGATTAAAATTATGCCGATACTATATATAACTCGATTTCGTAAAATTTTGCATCTATCGAGTTTTGAAAAAAAATGCTCCTATTAATGCCAAGTAAAACGAGAGAATTTGCGCACTAAATTGAATTCTTAAGTAACTATACGAACCAAGTGAAGTCTGAAAACAGTTTGAGATAATCGTATAAAACAATCAAGGATTGCATGTAAGCTTCGTGGGAATTATAGTTGTATGCTTAGCTGGACTAAGCGTAACGATAGCCTAAAAATTATATAAGTGATTCCCTCCTAATGAAAGCCTACGAATCTCCTTTACATTGAGGCTGAACGCGTCGCCAAATGCATTTGAATTTCATCATCATCTGGCCTCTGAAAACGCACTTTTATTTGAACACATCATATATACCAATCTGTAATAACATGATTATGCTTATCAGGAACTGGAGGAGGATTTCGGCATGTAAATACATATGAAGAACTATTGTGCTTTTGGAAACAGAGTGCGACCAGATCCGTGGCAGCAGGCGGGGTCCCTAACGTATCCAGATATTACATCCTGACGCCCGTGGGACACCCCTCCCCTCCATAGGTTTACCGCACCCCATTAAGAGGCCTTTGTGTGGGTACGTTACGCACCGAAGTCATTTAAACAGTTCCATCTCACACATATCCTGCCAATCACTCGCCTGATGCTTCGACTCTCAAATATAAGTAAATGAAATGATAGGAAATGGGGCACAGGAAAATTCGGGTGTTACGTACTGCACCCTCACATTCGCCTACCAAGCAGAGAAATCCGGGAAAAAAAAAAAAAAAAAAAAAAAAAAAAAAAAAAAAAACAAGGCCCAACAGGAATTGAAACTGGGACCTGACGCCAGTAGCTTTAGTTTGATCTGCAACAAAAATTTACAGCTAGCCGTATTTCTTATTTAATTGTGAAATTCTCTGCTATTTCGATCACTTAGTCGTATTTGTTAATCATCATATACCAGCTATACTTCATAAGACGAAGCGAATTCAAATCTTCTTTAAGCTTTGGGGGGGGGAGTGCCATGCTCCTAAACATGCATTCAAAATGTTGATATAAGCAATTTTAAAATTAAGCCAACAGTAGTGAGATTACACAAAATCTAACATCTCTCTAGATCTAGCTTAAATTATGAACACAAAACTCAAAGGAGTCAGGCTACAAGTTCTATGAATGAAGCGTTTATTTGCATCTGGGACCTTGCTAGAAGAGGCTTGTCGAGCGAAGGCGGTTAGTCCGCTGATTAACAAGATAAAAATGTAAGTGTTCAGAAGCTACTAGAAACCATTAATCATAAATCAAGTAGGTATCTATGCCTACAGAATATCGGGTAACAGCTGTGCCACCTCGAGAGAATGTGATGCATTAAATCAAACCGATATGTAGGACCCGGAGGGAGGGTTAAGGTGAGAGGATATGAAGGGTGGTCGAATCTGAGGAGAGGCGACAGCAGAGGACAGACTCCCTATCAACTACAGATGTGAACACCCTGGTGATGGCTCGTTCACCGGCTGGATACCTCCAGCGGGCTCACAGGTCCACTGGGGTATCGGAGCTCGGAGACCTCCCCCGATCCGGCGGACAAGGATTTACACAGAACAAGTACCTGCCATGCACTCCGAAACTCCCATCCACACTTAAGACCCTGAAACAACCAAACAGATGAAAGGAGAAGTGGGATGAAATGGAGGGACAGGAAATTGGGAAGACTTAATTAACCTTCCCAGCATTCGCCTAGCAACCTGGGCAAACCCCGGAAAAAAACTCATGAGTCAGGAAGGTCAGCCATGGGAATCGAACCAGGGACCTCCCGAATGCGGGCCTCACACGTTACTGCGGAACCATCTCGCTCGGTCTTTGGTGACCAAAATCGGTGAATGCAGCAGAATCTCACATGTGGATATTTCGGTGTTTGAAAATATTTGTTTTTCCTTCACTCTGTTGTTTGAGATTATGTAGCCACTCACGTCATACTTTCCGCGCAAGCATAGCCCCTACTGTGTGCTTTTCAGCCAATTTGTGTTCTGGATTGTGTACATCTGTGATAATTAATAAAATATGAGCGAAGTGTGGAACTACTCTCGAGTGTACGCAACAGAGCGCAAACAGTGTCAAATATGCAGAAAATAAATCATTTTGGCGCGATAGGTCATTCAACTTAAAAAAGACGTAATTTACATATATTCAACGAGTGAAATTTACAGAAACTCAATTGAAAAATCAGTGAACGACTTTCCCATCTCTGAAACTGCGACATCTGAAAATGAGGAGCAATGCTATTGTCTGGCTATACACAGTCCGTTAGCTTCAACATCAGGGTAATAGTTACTTATCAACATCATAGCCGCTTGAGTGTGTTTCACGAGGCGTAAGCAGAGAACTGGAAATTCCATGACAGCGGCAGCCGGTAATAAAATAATTGTGCGCAATCCATAGTTGCATAGTGTTTTAACCGCAATTATTTAATAATGGTTACTTATCCTATATGCGCTCATGATAGGTCATTGATTTATAAATAACGTCACCATTAAATAAACAGATACGGTGGCGTAACCTATCAGACTCGCGTATATAACCCAGTGAATATAGTAAAATTCGTTGAAAATTGACCCAAGCTAAACAGAATTGCTCTTCGGAGTTTCCATCTTTTACCATTGTCTCAAACAAATGTTGGATAATACTGAGAGCATGTTTCAAAAGAAAATCTGCTTTTCTGTCAGAACTTACACCTGTAAAGCAAATAAACCTCTCTTCAGTATGTCCGTCAACATTTATGTACAAAACGGTACAGAGGTTTCTTCACTATTAATGTCAGGAGTTTCATCTAATACGCACATTTTTTAATGTTCGTCGTAATACTAAGTGAAGGTTCTGCTTTAATTACATATTTCTTTTTAGAGAAAATTTTATGTATGGAAGCTTCTTACGTTGAGTATGTCGATCACACAACACTTTATTTTGATTTTCGTTGCAAGAACGGCACGGAAACAAAGTTTTCTTTACTACTGTAGCTCTGATTTATTTTGTAACGTCATGGATGTACCTGCCTGTGTGCATACCTTTGTTCCAGAATCCTCACAAATGTTAATCTACATTTGGTTTAATAGTAAGTAACCAAGTGTTCAAGTCATGCCCAAATGCCCACCATTGAAGAGCACACATGCAAGAAGCAAAAAAAATTACGAATTACTCTCAATTCCCGACTATAAATGCAATAATGTTAGCGCGACTCTTAACTCGATATGTGGTCAAGGTTGGTACATACCTTGGGTCAGGCGCACCGTGAGCGTACAACACCAGTTTCCTCCAACTATTGACAGATGCTGTTCACCCAAGCTCAGTTTCGGAACATATTGCTGCAGAGTGGCGCGAATTCAAATCACAATGTTTAGGAAAGCTTGATTTTTAATGGCATTAAGACGATTGTCAACCACAAAATTACTATGAACATCAGTTTTACAATCAGTTTGAGGAAAATTACAGGGTATATAATATCTCTGTCACATCCATTGACGCTACGCCCCTAAACAGATGCTCTGTGATTTAACGTAAATCAAAGCCTAGTTAATATTCCGTTGATCCTGGCAAAATTGGTCGAAAAAATAAGAACTAAATAACGATATTAATTTGTTTACGATAACAATATAATGGTATAAATTATTTGGAATCAACAAAACTCGCCTAGTTCGTACTGAATAATGAGTGATTCTGAAGGATCCCTTCAGATATTGAACTAGTAGCCTCGACAGTTATTTCATTACTCTGGTCAAATAAATTGAAGATAGAGTATGAAGTGGCATATACTCACTATGTGAAATGGTGCGAAGTTGACAGAGTGAGCAATATCACACGGGAGAAAGCTTTGCTTGTGTGTTTCACGCTTTTATCACAATCTTCAAACCTTCGTCTCTGTAGGCGTATGATTTCACGCAGTGAGGTTTTGGAATGTTAAGTATGACATGTAAGTACAGGGTATTCAACCTATATGTTTAACATTACAAACTGTTATAAGTTTAGTTGTATCAGATCGCGATAAAGAAATTGACATATTAATAAGCCTCTTGTCATTTATGATTACAACAGCGACAATGACAACAATAGTCACATGTTAGCTTAGATTAGAATATGCAAAGTCAACGTGGACACCACAACAGGAGGTTTCCTGTGTTCTTCGAGTGGCTGTAGAAAAATCGGTCAAGTGTGTATAACGAAATTTTTGCCGTAAATTTAACCTTGGCCGTCAAGGCGATGTCCTCTCATATGTGAGCATAATGAAATGGGGCATAGTTACGAGAAACGGATAGTCTTTTGTCTATACGTGGAGAGCATATAAGTTTGCCTGATAAGTTCGTTCGTTTCTCTTTACCTTTCAATCACTAAGAACGCCTGGGAACATATCTCACCCGCAGCACAGCTACGATAGAGTAGTTCCCCCACTTTTTGTTTTAGGGAGAAATTCTCAGCTCGAAATCGATCAAACCACTTTTGATATGCTCAATTCGTTAGTGCATCTTTCCCGTAGACAACAAACATTTTCTACCGGATTGTGAGGCGGTTTTGCCCTTACGATAGTAAAACAGCATAAAATATCAGAAATGTTCCTTTTTGCTTCCCAGAGCTCGTAAACACAAGTTCACGCTGTTCCATCCAACGTCAGTCACAAACACACACTGACCTCTAAGTCGTAGGGGAGGTTAGGCAACTATGGTAACTTGAGTGTACAGAGGGTTCAGTGTTTTCAGTCGCTATAGATGGAACTTGCGAGCAAAACGAACGAACTTATGAGACAACCTTATAGCAAACAGGCGAGGGAACATCTTCATGACAGCCAAGATTAAATTTACAGCGAAAATTTCGTTGTATACGCTTCACAGACGTTTAAAACTAATAAACTAATGTATAAACCTTTACGTAAAACCCACCCTTTAATTAACATTTCCAATAGTGCCTTAGTAGATTTACCTACTCCAACTAATATTTCATCATGATGAAATTTCTGATCTCTTTTAGATCTATGTTTAGGTACTAAAATCATGTTTCAACCAATCCAAGGACACAGAAAACTTTCTGTTGTAGTGTGTATGTCGTCATCTTTGCACATTCTAATCTAACATAATGTAATCCTTATTGTCCTCATTGTAGTAAGGGATCTACTAATTATATGTCAAATGAGTTTTTATTATCTGAATCTGACACAACTAAAGATATAAAAAGTTGTAATGTTAAGCATATAGTTTGGACATCATGATCAGTATGATGACATGAAGAAGGATAAGCGGCACATAAATGGTGGCATATGAAGTAGTGAAAGGTAGTCGCCTTCAGTCTAGATTATAACAGCATAAGAATAAACAAAACTATTTATTATTATTATTATTATTATTATTATTATTATTATTATTATTATTATTATTATTATTATTATTATTATTATTATTATTATTATTATTATTATTATTATTATTATTATTATTATTATTATTATTATTATTATTATTATTATTATTATTATTATTATTATTATTATTATTATTATTATTATTATTATTATTATTATTATTACTATTACTATTAGTAGTAGTAACTTTGATAGTAAGGGACATGCAATCAATTGCATTATTAAATAGAGAAAAATGCTAAAGAGTAACAATTACAGAATTAGCATATAATACAAGATTGGCTAAAAATGTAACAAATACATGTAATAATTCAGTGAATTTTGAGCATCGGTGCTGAAAAATCAGTATTGGTATCGAGTTTCGAGGAATAGTAGTATCGTCTCATACAACTTTCTCAAAGACGAAGTTACAACTTGTGTTTACCCATTCGATCAGTGGAAATATAGTGCTTTGAACGAATAAAAATGAGTTAATACTATTATATTTATAGAAAACGAAAAATATATACATACCCTTGTCGTTCCTGGTGGATTTCTGAGCGCAATTTTTGTATGAACATTTATTTTACCCTTATACCTATGATGAAAGTGTAGAGGCTATCTTTCTTGATGGTGGGCAGCGGTTATAGACACAATGGTGTGTCTCTGTGAAGACAAAACAGGCTTCGTTGGCTATTTGACGGATGTCACGTTTGCCACTGGGGTCGAATCGAGAATGTAATTCTCAGTGGTAACAAAAGAGGAGCGCAACTTCTGCTACTGGTGGTTGTCACCTGCACTTCGTTCCCTCCCACATTATAGATTTTCTTTGTAGCAGAGGTCCTCCTTTCCTACCGTATTGAAATGCAAAGCGAAGTAGAAGCGGAAAATTGTACCGCTGTTTTTCTTTCTGTTGGCAACATTGCGCGAATTTCATTGACTTCGACCATTTCTGAGAGAGCAAATCGAAGTACAAGAGCGCTTCACATGTCTTTGTCAAGCATGATCCAAGCGATAACTATAAAAAACAGAACTTGTATTGCAGTACAGGAAGCTTATGCTGAAATCAATAGCATGGGAATATGATTTCTAAAGAAAAGGCATTTTAAAAATTAACAATGTATCCAAATTTTAAGTGGCACTTTAAAAATCTGATAGGCCCATTTCCATAGGACCTTAATGCACAATTGGCTGGTCTTGGAAGTTATGTTTCAAACCACCTTCTTCTTCTCTTCCTCCTCCTTTTTCTTCTTCCTTGTCCTTCATGCTTTAGCCCAGGCCTGGGCGACTGGAGCTCTCTGAGTGCAGACCGTTCACGACCTTACACTGACAACTGTATATTTAGCAGGTAAAAAAGATGAAGGTCGCTCAAGCTGTTTCGCGAATCGCCCAGCCTGCCTTAGACATTTCCGCCTGTTACAATCGACATAATTATCTTGTCAATGCCATCGGTCTTCTTGTACCTACTTCTCTCTCCTCTCAGTATACAATTCATGAATAAATGTGTGAATTTGTCAGATCTCGTTCTCTGTAGGCACATGGGTTACGATTAGTTTATACTCCTTTTTTGTCATTCAGGTTATATGTTGCTAATGCTTCCCTTATTTCTTCATTTCCCTTATGGTCGGTCTTCCTATATCCTGCAATTGCCCTCGGGAGTCTAATTTCACTCACTTGGAATCTGTTCTTTTTATATATATACAGAATGTTAGGAGTATAGATACAAATACTTTTATAAATGGTACCTTAATATGTACCTATCTACTTTAGTATGTTAGTTGTTTTTTCTCTGCCTCCAACAATTTTCCCCCAAACCGATCACATAGTTTACTAGCTGATGTTTTTTGCATTGTCGTTACTGCGCCAAGAAATGAACAACGCCTGTCAGCATAGACTATCCGATTTATTTTGATTGTTCACTCCTCAAAGCGTGACCTAATGATCTAGGTAGCGTGAAGTCATTGGCCTTGCAGAAAGCATTCGAACTCAGTTCCGATAAAACATTCGTTATCGCGAAGTCTGTCCACTTTGCGTTACGTCTCTTGGCTTTTGTGTGCCATCCTACTTGGAGCTACTAGCCCACCCGAAAACACATTACTCTTAATGAGTAAAATTATAGGTCCACAAATGAAGCAAATATTGGCATAATATTGTTCATTACCAGGGTTCGGAAGTTGAAGACCTATAAATTGCCTTAAAATACCTTTAAAATTATCTAAAGATATAAAAAGTACCTAAAAGCTGGAAAG
Source organism: Tenodera sinensis (assembly GCA_030765045.1). Lineage (NCBI taxonomy): Eukaryota > Metazoa > Arthropoda > Insecta > Mantodea > Mantidae > Tenodera > Tenodera sinensis. The sequence continues at coordinate 264,224,061 of CM060964.1, forward strand.
TAGAACGTAAAGGGGTGGTCCAAATTAATTAATAATTTCAGTTTAAATTACATATTTAACTTTGCTCCAAGCATTTGCGCTAACTAAGGTATTGCAAATTTCTTTGTAAACTGAAAAGGACTTAGAACATTCATCAGCACTTTGTACTAACAAAAGTTATGATTTTCTTTTCTCATGCTCTCGCATGTTTCTCATGCCCAATATGCTGCTGGACATGGAACCGCTTTTCTGCACTAACTTTCACCTCGCAATATTTGCAGAAAAGAATGCTTCCATCAATAGAAAATACCTCCATTCCAAATTCAGATACAAGTATTCGCAAGACATTTTATTACTTAGTTCTACGCATATCAGGATTTCTTCCATAATTTGTGAAATTGCAGTCAAACATAAAGTGAACACAATTTCTGGTCAGTCATTGCTAATCAAAAACAACAGAATATTTGTAGAGGGTTCAGTAGTTTCTTGCAGGTCATATACATTAGCTGGTGCTAATGGTATGAATACCATAGAGAGGGTCCTTTCAACTACCTGTTGTAGCCAGTCTTAGCGTGCGTATTAGTTTAAAAATGGAATTGTGATTCAGATAAGAAAAAGATAGTCAAAAAGTAAACTTACAAAAAAGCTGTTACATAAAACAAAAATGCTAAAAAAAGAGACATTTAAACCGAAAAACACCGAAAAAGGCTGAAAAGCATAAATAAAACCCAACATTTTCTAGCCTGGAATGACCCATAAACATGTATTATTTTCGGCTCCTCTTCAGACCCAAAAAATAACTTTCCCTCAACTTTCTAGTTATACTCATTACACCGTCTTCAATTACCAATACAAATATATATAAAACCCAAATTTCACTACCATATAATAATTTTGTCAGAATTTTATTACCGCCTCTTCTTTCTTTATTCTTAGTGGATATTTGCTTTAAAATAACGTTCAAATAATCAAATATTTCTATTTGCATAGCTCGATCAGCGCTATGTTTACGAATCTCCAAATTATCTTGTTCGTACTTTTATTGCCAATAAATGCCACAGCTTTACTTTAATTTGTTAAAATTATCGTATTTAATTGCTACTTTGCTCAACTTATTGCTTTCTGCAAGTTGTTTTCAGAACTCTAATTAAAACTTATTAATCAAAGAACATTAAGTTAGAACAGGGGTCGACAAATCTGCACGGGCTGATGGTATGACGTAATACCATAGTTAAGGGCAAAGCAATACTTCGTCCTGCTTCACCCTCCCTCCTTCAAACAACACACCTTCAAAGGTATACAAGCAGCGTGTAAACCGCATCTATACGATATGGCTGTTTCGAAACCACGAAAACACAAAGGAACGATGTTACATATTTATGTAGGCAAGTTAGCAAAGTTATAAAGAGAGTTCTAACACAAAACTGTTATGATCTCAAAGCAATGAAACGTAATTTTCAACTTTTCGCATATCCTTTCACGTAGACAGTAAAATCACTCCTACGAATTGAGGTTGCGAATTTACAGACAAACAAATTTTGAAATCACAATTACAAAATAAGGCTGGTTTAGATTTATTTATACAGCTGGATATGGCAATATTTCTGTGTTTAACAACATGCTGGACATATTAGTGCTATGTTTAGCCCAACATATATGTGTGCGAGCAATTTTTTGTGTAAAATGAAGTTTATAAGAGCTAAAAGCAGATCGCGATTGGCAGATAAAACGCTACATGCTCTGCTGACATCAGTATGTACTTATGAATTAACGTTAAATACTTGCGAAATTGTACAGCTCTAGATAGAGCGAAGAATAGGATGAAAAACTAATTTTAAAGCCTTCTTAGTATATATGTGTGTGTGTGTGTGTGTGTGTGTGTGTGTGTGTGTGTGTGGGCGTGTGTGTGTGTGTGTGTGTGTGTGTGTGTGTGTGTGTGTGTATTAAACATATGTATATAAAATCAAACGCGTGTTAGAGAACTCCGCCACTGCGGCTTCCGAAATCCTCTTGTTCGAACCGTGCATTATATATGTGTATGCCAGGTTCCGTTCCGTGATGTCATAATTCCTGCAATCGCGATGACCAATTTGCTGATCCTGAGTTAGACAGTGTTTTAAATGGTTTAAAATAATATTGCTAATTATCATCCTGCAATAAAATACTGGTTCTGCTATCTGAGTTGTATTCTGCAATTCTGAAATGTAGTATAAAATGGATATACCTTACCAAAAGACCCGCATACAGCATTTTAACCTATTTTATATTTGCAAATTTGTCAGATTAGTACTGTTGAATACATAGGAGCAGAACAATAGAGTGTGTCATTATTAAAGTCCCAAACACCCCTCATAGTTCCAGTTCAACTTGTGTCTACATTCCTAACTATCGAAGTAGATGTAATGTGCTTAGCCAGCATATCCTTGATTCCTACAACTACAAGTGCTGTCACTGGGCATTAAACCAGGCCAGTTTGCATCCACCTCATTTGCGTCCGATTGCAGTAAAGTTGCTAAATGACTAGTTATGTTGAAGATATTAGTTGCTTATTACCAAGCATAGGTATTTCTAAGCACTAAACGTACAAGCAAATATGGTTCAACTGTCACTAGACGATAGGGAGGGTGGTCGTAGTTAACAAACCACCCGCATCCATCGTACAATCTTTGGCGTCTTTCGAATTTTACAGCTTTCGGGGCGGTTTTTACTCGCCATGGCCTCTGTTGTTTTGTTGTCTGGTTTGAGTGTAGGTCATTTGAAGCAAACTATGTCTGCTAATTACTTTGTCTATCATCTATGTAAAGTACGTGGGAAAAGTATGGTGTTCCACTTAAAATTCCTGAATCCATGAAAAGATTTTTATAAAAAGGCCTATGTGAATGTAATGTGTGAATAGAATGAAGCTAAAACGAAATGTTCGATAAATATAAAACTTGATATATAACTTAAGTATCTTCCAAGGATACGATTTACAAGAAAATTCTCACGCTGAACTACCGTTTACATGTACAAATTTTGAATATTTTTGTTTTCCTCAAAAATGATTCTAACGGCTTTGATTAATTAATTGTGATTACTTTCGATTCGAAATGAATGTGTGTACATCTTTTGGTTTTCTCTCCACCTTAATGTTGAATTAAAGTCTCTTCCGCAATTTTATGGATTGACCCCTAAACTAACAGCTTCCGGGTTGTTTGTCCAGCTGGGAAAGAAAACTATTTGTTCTTCGCACAATCTGAATGAGACAGCAATGTCGGCTTAAGTAATATTTAACAGGACACTCGAAAGTTTCAACTGCACATTTTTCATAATACAGTTATACGTGCTTTATAGTGCCATATTTAAACTGTGTAATACAAAAGTGATCGTAGGTAATTACTTTTTAATAGCTGTTAATAAAATCACGCTTCTGAATTTATTTTTCAACTAATGCTTTATGAGCAGGTAATGGAAACGTAGATAAATGTATTTACTTTTTTATACCTTATTTTCTTCTTCAAAACTATTAATTAGAAACTCCTCCTGGTTTTGCTTTCTGATGAATCGTCTAACCCTACGATTCTTTGAATTGATGTAACTCATTAAGCAAAGTTGTACCTTAACACAAAAATGCCTGCAAAACGAAAAGAAAGACGAATTTAAAGGTTCAGTTTCCAAATTTAATGGGCTTATCACAGGCCTGCAATATGTCCTGCCTTTCAGAGGACTTGATATACACGAAATAAAATTATAATTGGGAAAGGGAAGTTGAGAAAGATTAAGCTTAGGGTGCTTCCTCGGCATTTGCCAGTTATGAGGACTGACAAAAACCTGAAAACCCACAGCCAGAGCGGACGGTCCTGGTGGTATTTGAACCGCAGACTTCCCGTTCACAAGTCCTTGCCTTAACGACCTAGGCTACCCGTGTCAGCAAATAAGCTGTTGAAACTATATATCATCAAAAAAGAGGAGATAAGGCTTCGAAGAGTTTTCTATATAACAATATTACATTTATTACCAGGATAAAATTTGATGTGGAAGTTTTGGACATCAAATTAGAGGAAAGTCTCTGCATGTAAAGGTATTTTATGTATTTTGCACTTTCCGATTTTCTTGGTTTTCTATACTTACAAAATATCACGTAGAGTATCAAACAAGTTGCTTTAATGATTATATTTCTACTAGTATCGTGGATGTTTAAAAAAAGCGGGTATTAGCATTGCTACATCTATTTCGTTCAATTTGGTTGTGCTGATTCTAGATTGTCATACGTGTATGACTTGACATACAAGGTCAAGTGTCTATTTTTTAAGTCTGCGTCTGTAGTGTGGTAGTAGCGTGTCTACCGCACATTCAAGAGATCCCGAGTTGGAATCTCGATTAGGTTGAGTTATCCAGATAAAGATTTTTCCGAGGTTTTCCCTTATCCTGAGAAGACGAATGTCAAAGTAACTTTAAGCACTATGGATCTCGGGCTCATTTGAACATTAGTTCACCCATTTCATTCATCGTTCGATATGACAATACGTTGAAGGTCGTTAGAAAAAGTGGCTATTTGTGTAGTGGGAATTCCAAAATGAATTAAGCGGATCAATGGATAATTCCTTAACGTTATCACACCTTAAATACACTCACGTTCACACAGAAATCTCAGGACACACTGAGAACTCTTGTTGGTTAAAGAGTGCAACCTAATCCTCCAAAACAAATCTGATATGGTAGTTGCAAAGTTCATTTTTGCACAAAAGCTTAATTCAAATGGAGCACTAAGTGTCATAAAACTGACTCAAATGCCATAGGAAAGGGTTCTAGAGAAGGAAAATAAAAATAAAATCTGTATGCCAACATTCATAAGTTTGTCTACCCAGTATACTTTATTTTTATGTAGATTCTACAAGGTATGCTTAAGAAAGCTTGTGTATCTCTCTTCTCCACTTTGAGATAAAGCTTTGCAGAAATAGTTACATTATGCATTTCTTATATAACAAAGTTAATAGCGATAGTCATGGTCGAGAAGACCGCATAATCGGCGGAGAGGGACCCACCTGACCATGTCCCACCTCCAGTATCGCACCCCCACTCATGATGCCTGTGGTGAACAGAGGTGGCGGATGCAGCGGTCGGGCGGTAGCCCTTGGCCCGGTTAGACGGTTGTGCCACAGTTACGTTAATAACGACAGTCAAATGTTTAAGAACTGGACGCTATATGCCTTAAAATTCCGTACCTTTCCATGCAATCGCGAGAAATAACTGTATAATGACCGCTGACAAACTGTTGTATAATTCACACCAATAATAACAGACATCTAAGAAGTGCCTTATGCCACAAAGAGTGATCTGAAAAAAACTGTGTTTTAAAGAAATTTTCGTCTATCGCTGAGCGTTTATCCGTTACATAAAACTACTGTATAGAATTCCTTCTGAATAAAAAAGACTTCACAGCCTCTTCCCACAAACTTCAAGAGATACATTATATTTCTCATGTAACAGTTAGAGCATTTTTGAGAAAGTAAAAAATTTCGAAATATGTTACCCGTAAAGGTGCATGTGCGGTTGGGGGAAATTTTGAAATTCTCCGTGTCTGTCTTAGGAAGATACTGGACTTAAAAATTTAGTTTGGCTTTTTTCATTTTGTTTTTGAGTTATGCTGGCTGTTTACAAACACAAACACACACGCGCGCGCGCACAAACACACACACAGAGAGAGAGAGAGAGAGAGAGAGAGAGAGACAGACAGAGAAAGAAAGAGAGAGAGAAAGAAAGAAAGAGAGAGAGAGAGAGACAGAGGCGCGCACACACGCACAGGGACCTTTGTCTTTTTTTTTTTAATGTTATTTAAGGAGCCTCCAGGCACATATTTCTGGTAAAGTCTCGATATCAAATTTTTGGGTGGAATGCAAAAACTTATTTATCTGCTAGGTACGTAGTAGAGAAAGTACGAGTCCCATACTTTCAGTAATATGTCCTTAGATACCGTTATATTTGGGAACATGTAATAACACAATAAGGAATACTCCAAAAACGGTTAACAATACAAATAAGATTACTTTACACAAATTGTTCCATTTTTTGTGAAGTTTGGGTTTTCCAGTTATAAAAATTATACAAAAATTCAATCAGGAGAAGTAGATCCTCGAATGCTACACAAGAGAAACCAAGATATACATTTTATTCCTAATGCTAATTTCTCAAAAACACGATTTTGAATGAATATATTAATTACACCAGTTTTGGAAAAAATAGATTTTTTTTTATATTGAACTTAAATATCAATTTGTCATTGTTCCGACTTTCTTTTCTTGAGTTATGCAGTTCCCCCCTCCTCTCTCTCTCCCTCCCTCTCTCTCTCTCTCTCTTTCTCTCTATCTCTCTCTTACACACACATACATATCCGTTACCTACCATGGTTAAACGTTAGCGAAAGTTAAAAAAAAAAAATGTAAAGAAATAAGCGAAGACACGAAAAAGACAATGTAAGCGAAGCCGAGGTTATGCAACAGTTTTATTATCTCTTGTTTGTTTTCGAACAGGTATCAATGGAGTATTTTCAAACACAGCATGCAAGTTACTTTGGAAAAGGCGCGTTCTTGGAGAAAATCCATACAAAACAATAGACCTCTAAGAAGCCGGATGTTACCGTCTAGTATTTGTGAACGTGTCAAGTTAGTTTAACATCATGGTCATCTTCTTGCGAGCATTAAACTAGATATTGCTGTTTCCATGGCAACCGTCTCCAGTATGGGCAATCGATGGGATCCCCCCTGGCTTAATACAGTTTCGTGACACATATTCGCTCCCAAACATTATGCACCGGTACACAGTAGACACCAGACAGGACTAACACTTCCAAATGCTGCCAACTTTACTACGTCGATCATGTATCGAGCAAGTTTACCAACAAGCACAGGCATCATGGCACAAGTAAAGTATAGAGCCTTATTATCTACTTATATAGCATCCTTCAAAACAATCTCATTGTAGTTTAATGCCACTAATAATGTTGTGGTAGCTTTTGGACACCGTTAGATGTGACGTGTTGCATTTATATTCAGGACAATAACCAGCGCAAATCGTTGATGTTGATGTGGAATTCCGATTTGGAAAAACGCATAATTATAACTTCGGAACTGTAGACTGAGCAGGCAGGAAGTGTCTTCCAATCGTAATCGGTGAATACCTTATCGATTTGCGACCTAGTATTATGTGCAGAAGAAACAATCTCTGTACTTTTGAAGATGATCTACTAAATTGATATTATGCATATATCACTAATTATCCTTCCAAAACATTATGGTTCCTCGGACTTGCAGACACCACTGTCTGTCTTTCATAGTAATAATAATTACATCTTCATGAAAATGTTGGACCATTTCCGTAATCATCCTACGCTTCAAAAACCAATTCATAAATGTTTATATACTTATATCTACGTAAGAAATTAGACTCAAACTACTAGCGTGACCCGTTTTATTTGTCCATCTCAATAAGTTAATGGGACAATCTACTCTTAAAGATGCAAAAATTATCGATATCAACATTTTACCTGGGCCCAAATGACCTAGCTGCCGACGGGCCCTTAAACTCCACTCACTCAATCATTCACTCAGTCACTCACTCACTCACTCACTAACTCACTCAGTCGCTCACTCACTAACTCAGTCACTAACTCAGTCACTCACTCAGTCACTCACTCACTAACTCACTCAGTCACTCAATCACTAACTCACTTAGTCACTCATTTACTCACTAACTCAGTCACTCAGTCACTCACTCACTCAGTCACTCAGTCACTAACTCACTCAGTCACTCACTCACTCGCTCAGTCACTCACTCACTCGCTCACTCACTCACTAACTCACTCAGTCACTCACTCAGTCACTCACTCAGCCACTCATTCACTCACTCACTAACTCACTCAGTCGCTCACTAACTCACTAACTCAGTCGCTCACTCGCTCAGTCACTCACTCACTAACTCACTCAGTCACTCAGTCACTAACTCACTCAGTCAGTCACTCACTAACTCACACAGTCAGTCACTCACTCAGTCACTCATTCACTCACTAACTCACTCGCTCAGTCACTCACTCATTCACTAACTCACTCAGTCACTCACTCACAACTCACTCAGTCACTCACCCACTAACTTACTCAGTCGCTCACTCAGTCACTCCCTCACTCACTAACTAACTCATTAATTCACGCACTCACACACTCACTCACCCAACATTTTACCCACGGAACAAGTGCGTTATGTCTACCTAGAATTCACAAATTAGTTTTTAAAATACCCACAATTTGTAAACAGCTTAACAGAATGTTTCTACTAGACAACCAAAAAGAGGCGCTAAAGAATTGTTAACGTCTCTTCCTTATCTAGATAATACGAGTATTTCGACCGTTACCTATAGATTATGTGATTAGTATGTGTTGGACAGCTCACTTTATTTACGCAGTAACATTTACTTCAGTAACTCGCTGCTAGATGGTTCTGGGCTGGGCAACTGGTGCTCAGAGAGAGCAGCCTCCTCACGGCCTTGCACTGATAACTGGGCGAGTTGCCCAGGCTTGATCTAGTTCGTTGTCATCGATTTCATCACAAGGTGCACTTTGTTTTTGTGCGATCTTGTGATTGCTGTTCTACGAATATATACATGTAGTCAGTGTAGTTCCGACTAAATAGCCCAGGGGAAGACAACTTCGGGCCGTGTGACGTATTTAAACGAAGAGCCAGCTTGTACGTTCGTGTGACGTCAGGCGAGGGCGGTGTACTGCTATGGTGCCTAGATCCGCGGCGCTACTTGCACGAAACTGGATGAATATGAAAAATGTTAGTTGGGCATGTTTACAACATGCCCGGGCTATTTAGGCAGAACCCTCTTCAGCCTAGTCTGAGGTTTTTTATTTGTTGTGTGAGGGATCTTAACGGCGTTAGTGCGAATTTTGTTTTTATTTTGTGTTTTTGTTGACGTTGTGTAGTGTTGTGTCTAGTAGTTTTTGTTTGTGTTCAGTTCCCCGTGTTTCATACCAGTTTCAGACAGGCTAAAAGACGTAGAAACATTGTCAACTACGTTTCAGATCTTTGCGTATTCATTGGATGTTAACAATGTTTCTAGCAGGTAGCAAATTGAATTGATAAATTTACAGTGTGACGATTTGCTGAAGGACAAACGTAAACAAAAGGAAGACTTGGTTGATTTTTATAAGAATGTTCCTTAAACCAGATTTCTGAGGTTGTATGCCCTTGTTGCACGGATATTATATATGTTTGGTTCTACGTATGTGTGCGAGCAATTCTTTCTGTTATGAAACTTTCTAAGTCAAAATCCCGAAGCATATTGTCAGATCACAATCTAACATGCAGTCTTCGGTTACAAATGTGCCGTACATTACGCCCTAACATTGACAAACTAGTTAAAGAAAAGCGAAACGGCAAATGTCTGAAAATGTCCATAATTGTTCTGTATAGCTCTCCTCTAGCTCAGGAAAAATAGTTATAATATCTGTTCTATTTGCGTATATGACTGTTCACAAAAACTAGAAGTTTATATATATGGCATAAAGCCGAAATGTAATTATTTATAATCTGTATCTATTCCATATTTTAAACAGTCAGCATTAAAATTACGATGTACCCTATGCCATTTCCTCTTCCCCGCTGTGACGTCACACGTTCAACTGGCCATCGATGGGAGCATGTGAGCTCAGTGAGCTGACGTCACAGTAGCGATACGTGTCTTCCCCTGAAATAGCCTAAGCCGCCTAGTCATCTTTTTATACTAATCTGCTTGGGTAACTTGATATGCGATTTATTTGCGTTATCCACCATTATCGCTAAATTTATAACATATTTTTTTTACTTCTGTAGATAGTGAGTGTCCAATCCATGTTTACCTACTGATTGAGGGGAATCAGTAAAAATTCCATTCAGATTGGCCGCTACATGCGATTTGAATACCGGACTTCAAGATTGTAAACCACTGGTTTGAGCCATCTCGCTTCGTATTATTTCTTCTGTTTTTCAGGTTATTGAAGCAGATTATCACTTGATAAGTGAAATGTCTTCCGCAGTTAGCACATGAATAATATGACCTATGAGAAACTTGTTCAAAATTTCTTTCACAAATCCTCACCGAGGAACAAAAATGATTGAAAGGAATGCCTGTTCACGTAACGCCCACACTGTCCGGACCTATGCCCCAGTGATTAACATTTTCTTTGCGTACTAGATCAGTTTTTAAATTACAGAAAGTAAAACTTGGTCTAATGTTAGAATCAGCATTTAGTATAATGCATTGTTATTCCTAACCTAATGGTTGTATAAGAAAGAAACCACATAAGTTAACACTTATTATTTATCATTATCATCATCACTATTATTATTATTATTATTATTATTATTATTATTATTATTATTATTATTATTATTATTATTATTATTATTATTATTATTATTATTATTATTATTATTATTATTATTATTATTATTATTATTATTATTATTATTATTATTATTATTATTATTGTTGTTGTTGTTGTTGTTATTATTATTATTATTATTATTATTATTATTATTATTATTATTATTATTATTATTAATTATTGTTGTTGTTATTATTATTATGATTATGATTTATTATTATTATTATTATTATTATTATTATTATTATTATTATTATTATTATTATTATTATTATTATTATTATTATTATTATTATTATTATTATTATTATTATTATTATTATTATTATTATTATTATTATTATTGTTATTGTTGTTATTATTATGCTTATGATTATGATTTATTATTATTATTATTCTTGTTGTTGTTATTATTATGATTATGATTTATTATTATTATTATTATTATTATTATTATTATTATTATTATTATTATTATTATTATTATTATTATTATTATTATTATTATTATTATTATTATTATTATTATTATTATTATTATTATTATTATTATTATTATTGCGCCATTTCCTATTTTTTTTAGTTGTCGACGGGCCCACTCACTCTCTGTATAGCTATTAATGTCATATCGGACGGTGAATGAATGAAATGGGTGAAATGATGCTCAAATGAGCCCCAAGTCCATAGAGCTCAAGGTTACCCGGTATCTGTCTTCTCAGGATAAGGGAAAACCTCGGGGGGAAAAATCATATCTGAATAACTTACCCTAACCAAGATTCGATTGGCCGACATGCCATTTCCTATTCCTTCCATATTATCTGCTATTGTTATCATCATAGCTTCCTATACATATATTAAAATAAACAAAACATACTTTAACAAGTAATAAAAGAGTAAAAATTGGAGTTACTGTAGTGTGCTATAAATATAGCAAAAATTTGTGAGAATAAAACAGGAAGATCTCACGAAGTTTCATCTTTTTAGGTGTTAAATAAAAGTAAATGAGGCAGTTTACACATAAGCACTGTTAATATTCTTAAAGTTAAGAGTTGAAGATATTTTGAAACAGTGTTGGCATTATACTTTTAGGATGTAGCTTTTTATAACACACTGTTATTTTAAGTACTGAAAGAAGAGGTTGAAATAATAAACAGGTCTCCTGGAGAAGAAAGGGATAAGAGTTTCAAAACTAGATTTCATATGATCTGTTGAAATCCAAATATTTCTCTAAATAATCTTCAAGATGTTAATTCTTGAAAACACGAAAAGTACCTTATTTCATAATTTCTTAAGGTATTTTCTGAATCCATTTAACATATTATCACATAGGAAAGAAGAACCAGGCTTAAAAACCTCAATGCCTGTCCGGGACTAGAACCACCTCTCCGTGCCGATGCTCTTATTACTTGAGCTACCATGATAAGATACCCGTACGTGCATTAAACTTTTTCATATCCCCGTAATCCTTCAAGCTGATCACGAGCACATGAGATATGTGTTCAAAATCTTTCAATTATCGTATTGTGTACTTAGCCTCCAATACGGCTAACTCATGCTTGATAACTGTTGTTTTACATTAGCTACGTGTGGGGAAGAGATGCGTTAGAAAATACTTGTAAAATTATATGCTGTGGCCTGGAATCGAACCAAGGATATTGGACTCTCTTGGTCACGATCTTGAATTGTTCAAGTCTGGTTCATATTTGCAGCTCATATCTACACAAGGGTAATACAAATAAACTAGAGTAGAATCGTCATATTACCCAATGACGAAACTTGATCTCAATTTATAATGCATCTTAAAATAGCTTCAACAAAGTGTAAGTATTATTAAGTTATTTTTCGTTATCCCCAAATGCAGGAACGTGGACTTCCTTCCTTCTGTTTTTCAGTTGGCGATTCCGCTTAGGCGCCGTGGCGCCGTGGTTAGACCTAGGTGGCCCGGGTAGTAGTAGTGGTGGTGGTGTTTTAGGGCGCACAACTGCTGGGGTTATTAGCGCCCGAACAACACAAGCAACTTAAAAAGTGCAGGCAGGTAACCTGCTGTCCAGAATATTACGAGAATTAAAAGGTCGCCAAGACAGTGCCAATAATGCTAAAAGTAACACTAAAAGTCACATGTAGCTACAGAAGTGACGAACTGCACATAAGAACATGTGACCGATGACAAACTTAAGATAAAATCAGCGCTTTAAACACGGCCTCCTATACCACTGAGACGCTCTACAACGGCCTCCTATACCACTGAGACGCTCTACAGCACTGTTGTTTCTGCCAGAACCTCGACCAGGGTAGCCGGCAGTCCCAGGGTCACGCGAAACTGAGATAAAAACTAGCACTGAAAAAAACAAAACATGACGTACCGTCAAATGCTCATTACAATGAGCACAAAGCGGCGTGGGGTCAAGATAAAAGGTAAAAATGACTAAAACTGCAATACCCCATACGAAGTCTAGCTAAAATCGCGTCCTCGTGCCGACAAGCGCGCGAGGAAATTCTCCAGGTGACTGGGAAGGGCTTCACCTCCCGGTTTGTTCCCCTGAACAGCACTCCAGTTAGCACGCCACCGCGAAAGGATAGCACTACGTAAAACGGCGCACAAGTCGCCAAAGGGAACCCAAAAGCTAAAACACCTGGGACCTAAAATTGATGCCTTCGCAGCAGCATCGGCAGCCTCATTCCCTGAAAGGCCTGCGTGTCCAAGCGTCCACACAAAAGACACGCTATTCCAGCACCAGCTAGTGAGTGTAGGCTGTCCTGGACACGCTGCACGAGCGGATTGTAACTACACAGTATCCGTAGGCTCTGCAAAGCACTAAGGGAGTCGGAACAAATAACCCAATGCCGCAAGGTTTGCCGATGAATATATTAAAGAGCTTGGTAAATACCAAAAATGCTCAGCTAAAAGACAAAAGCTAAAACTCTGCCGATCATGAATAAAAGCACATCCTACTCCGCGATCATCCTTAGAGCCATCAGTGTATATAAAATTTCAGTGGGGAAAATGCGCTCTAAGAGAGAAAAAGGGCAAGCGCATAGACGATGCGGGCATCGTCGACTTCGGCAGGGACAGCAACCCTAGATTCACCGTAGGCGGCGAACGGAGCCAGGGTGGAAATCTAGGAAAGCTGGCCGGTAAGGTAATGTCCAATAGCCGAAGCAGGCAGCGAAACCAAACGCCAGGAGGGAGTAGGGCCTGGGAGCTCGTAGAGTATTGACGACCCAAGGAATCATTAAAAAACATGGTAAAAGACGGATGTCCTGGCAGTCTAGAAAGACTGCAAGCGTAGCTACAAAGAAGGACATCGCCCCGATAAGAGAGCGGAGGTTTGGCAGCTTCCGCACACAGGCTAATAACCGGACTCGTCGGGAAAGCACCAATGCTCAACCTGATACCCCGGTGATGAATTGGATCGAGACGCTTTAAAATAGATGGCCGAGTTGACGAATAAAAAATAAAACCGTAATATCCTGACCAGCCTAAAAACGATTGCCCATAGGCACAGGAGGAGTATCACGGTCATCTCGACTGCACCTTCGGGCTTCCTGTGAACGGGTTCTCCGAGGAGTCGAAGGAGAATTTCCTTTCCCGCCACATCGGCTACTGGCAGAGGTCTGAGGGTATTTAAAGAAGTCGCTTCGTTTCGGCTGGACTTTAAATTTGCATTGCTCAGTACCAACAAAGATCGATTTAGGCGCGACGGATACGGAAGCAGCTGGTAGGGTAGGGGTAGCCATGGCACTGGAGATTACAGGAAGAGTCTGCATAATCATATCCCACTTTTGCACTTGCGTTTGTACCACGGAATTAAAGGTCCAAATTTAAGAAGACAAGGCTGGCGAGCGAGATGGCGTTTGCGGGCTTCACTGAAATATAAACATTCCTTCACCCGCAGCTCTTGTATAACCTTCTCGTCCAAAAAACGGGGGCAATCGCAGGATGTCGCTGGATGGGCACCCCTACAATTCACATAGCAAAGTACAGATAAACAAGCCCCGTCGTGGGCACCCTTACCACACTTGGCGCAAACAGGAATTGCAAGTTTGCAAGACATCTTGGTGTGGCCAAAGCGTTGGCACTGAAAGCAACGCATAGGACATGGAATATATGGCCATACAAGGATCACTTCGTACCCCGCCTTATTTTCGAAGGCAGGTCAAGCCGATCGAATGTAAGGAACAGGGTACGGGTAGCCACCTGGACACCATCGCGTTTAGCCCTGACTCGGTAGACCTCTATGACTCCTTGATCCGATAAGTAACCCAAGATCTCTTCCTCTGACATGTCATCTAACAGGGGTGAGGTGATGACCCCCTTTAAAGAGTTCAGACTAAGGTGCTTCTCGACACGGATAGGATATCCGTGGAGAAGTTTGGCCTTTAAGAATTTGTCGTACTGGGCTGAAGTAAATGTCTCAATAAGAAGAGAATCGTTACGGAGTCTGGTACATCACTTTACAGGACCGGCTATTTTATCAAGACCGGCCTGAATGACAAAAGGGTTCACTTTCACAAATGAATGAGCCTCTTCCAATCTACTGATCACCAAGTACCGAGCTGCTGACACTACGGTTACCTCTGTTTCTTCGCGCACTTGACGCCGTCTTTTGATTGTGGTTGTAGCCATAAAAGGCTTACATAAATTTCATCCCCCAGTGCTCCTTACCCACCATGAAGCCCAACAAGGGGATGACAGGCTACACAGGGGATATAGCGGGCTCGCCGTCCCACTCATCCTGGAGTTCGGTGCATTACCTAGTCCTGGCTGATTGACTAGGGGTGGGTTAGCCCCTAACCTCCCGTTTAGGTGAAGCAGAAACCAAAGCACTATATTGGAAATGCGCACCCTCCCCGGATTTAGAAGGAAACTGGACCGGGCTCAGATACGCATCCCTCAACCAACCAGGATAATCCTTTCCACCAACACGGGTCTCCACGCACGGCCTACACGAGCGTGGGCGTTTTGACTGACTCCTTCTCCGCGAAGAGGAGCCCACTCTGAGGAAGTCAGTTCGGTCGGGACCCGGGTGCGCCAAACTCGTACCTACTAAGGTAGGCCCTGGAGGGAGGTGGCCTGGGTTCGATTCCAGGGACCCACATGTGGTATTCGTGGAGGACGAAGCGGCGTCTGGGCAGGTTTTCTCCGAGTTCTCCGGTTTCCCCCACCAGTTATTCCACCAACTGCTCCATCATCACCTTTCAAATCATCCACTTTCCCTGCATTTAATATCATTTCATATCATCCTCTTCCTCACTCTCATACCTGGTGCTAGGCTGGCCACCCACTTCCAAGTCTTCGCTCTGTCCGGTCCATAGGTTCGTCTGCTCCTCGACAGGCGTCTGACCCTAGGCACTGGTTTGTAAGTCCTAGGGGGTGTAAGTCCTGCATAAGGGGAGGTTAATCAGATAAAGAAGATGATTCACTAGCTTTTAAAAGACTGGAATGACAATAATCTTTAGATTAAAACAAGTGATCCGCTTATTAGTAATGATGTTGCCTATTTCAAGATATCTGCTTAGAAGGAGCTTGAATTCCTGTTTCACTGCCATTTCGCATGGGATATTAAGACGCTGTAATAAGTCAAAATGTGAAGAAATATATGCCAAAAATGTATTAAAAAAGCTATTTTTAACACTTATTATAGATTTGTATAGCGTGAAAGCCTTACAATTATATTCTACTTTTTCGGTGTTTTAACATTTTGGAAACATATTAACAGCAGTTGCACTACTTGGCAACGAAGCTTAGAATAAAGCCACTTGTTACTTGAATAGGTCAGTAGAATATGGAGCTTGGAGAATCAATCTCATGTGGTTTATCTTTAAAACCGCCCGTAGCAGAAAGAACTGGGCTTGTCTTGCAATTGTGAAGAGACTTTTGTAGTCGTATTGCTGCAAGGCAGGGAGTTCAGAAAGAAAACCCTCATGATTCCTGACTTTGCTACTTTTTCTCCGTCAGACTAAAACCCATTTTCAACGCAATTTCGTCATCATGCCAGCAAATTTTATCTGTTAAGTGCGCGCAAAGTAATTTTGCAAACACCACAAGCGAATTACAAATAGTTTTCTGATGTGTTGTATTTACATGAATTTCCCTACTCACTCTTGTACAAACCATTCTTACACATGCTTATTCTTGTATCTACTTAATGTTAATGAAAATAAACATTTGCAAAAATGGTTTTACTACATATTTCCTGGTAGGTACAATGGGAATTGGGGAATACAGTAGGCTTAAGCGATAGTCAAATATTTTAAGAGCTGGTCTCTGTGAGATCGCTTTGAAATTTCGTTCTATTTGCCTGCGTTGGGGGAAGAACACAACTTACGACTTCCTATTTGAGAAAAGTATAAATACTGGAAAACCCAAACCAATAACAAGAAATATCTCGGGAATGGTTAAGTCCAAAAAACAAAGTTATTTGACATCAATTGTGAGCTTTAACGAGAACTGCATACTTTGTCTCTTACGCTTTACCAGCTATGCAAAAGTATTTCAAATGAACACTTCAGAGGCTATTTCCAGAAAATTCAAGACATACAGTTCATTTGTCATGAAAATATCTGAAACATAATGGTAGTTTAATCAAAATCATTAGTCATTTATGAAACATTTCAACATTTTCAAAAAATGTTTCCGTGTATAGGGTAGTGTATTATGGGCAAAAATCGTGTGGCATCCTTGAAAGATGCGGAACTTAAATACCAAGTTTGGCATGTGGTATTCGTGGTGGATGAAGCGGCCTCTGGGCGGATTTTCTACGGGATCTCCGGTTTCCACCGTCATTCATTCCATCAATTCCTCCATCATCACATTTCCCTTCGTGCATTTCGCCTGCATTTCAAATCATCCTTTTCCTAATTTTCATACCTGGTGCTGGGCTTCCAAATCCTAACTCTGTCCAGTCGATAGGTTCCTCTGCTCCCCGACAGGCGTCTGACCCTAGGCACTGACTTGTAAGTCCTAGGGGTGTAAGTCCTGCATAAGGGGAGAGTAATAAGGTATATAACCGACTTTTCGTTTTTGAGTTATGTTGTTCGCAAAGAGATAGATGTGCATACATGTACAACAATATATGTACCTAGAGACACATTCTCACACATACACACAGACGATTTTCTAATTCTTTTTATTTATATAGTCTCAAAACATGTATTTCCAATGAAATCCAGGTATCAAATTTTTGGGTGGAATACAGATCTTCTATTTATTGTAAGTGCGTAGTAGAATAATAAAATTAACAAGATGAAAAATCTTCAAAAACGCTATAACAAAAGTGTATTGTTTTTTCTTTCTACATATTATCATTTAATGTTTTTCTCCGTTGATTTGGCTGCTTTACGTTTTATTATGTTGAGAAAAATTTTAAGACTAAAGGAAACCACAAGACATTACAAATACGAGCTTTTTTTATTCTTCAGTGGGGGTGCGACCGCGTGCCTGGTGCTCGTATGCACATATGGGGTATGTTCATTGTTCACCATATTCAACTATTGTCTAAACTATTTTTAGGATTAATAAATATCACCTTTTTTCATCCTCTGTGATGTTATGGTCGCGTATTCCAATACGACACAGCAAGATGGATTTTTTTCGTAAAATCCTTAACTTCGCTTCCTTCGGAAGGGAAGTAAAGCTGGTGGACGCGTCAGATGGTTGTGCATAACCCTGAGATAAGCTGTCAGCGATTTCACAACTAACGCGTCTGTCTCTATCCTCGAATCATCGAATAGGCGCTGAGCTAATCACTTATCACCAAAGTGCGGATTCTTGGGTTTTAACCCATTCCTTTACTTGCCATTTAATTAACTATTTTCAGAATATTAATATGTTTCACACTTCCTGGGGCTTAATATATGAATTCCATAGCACCTAAAGATGCCTGAGTGAGAGGTTGCGACTTAAAATATCCTAAATCACTGTTTTCAGTTCTTCCGATGATTAATTTACTCTAGGCTCCCACTATTGTTGCTTCCCTTGCATAATATATATTGCAAATATACCTATATCACAAGCTATTGTCTACTTGGAAAGCTCGATCCTGCCATTCAACCTTGGCTTTGGATACTAGTGGCAGTTGCATATTCTTAGAAGCTGCAGAGAATCATTAAATGCAATCCTGACTTTGAGGACATTAACTAGCTTACCAGGATTATTAATATCTTACATTTTAATAATAAATAAATATGCAATAATAAACTCATACTAATCCATCTCAACCTAATAAAAAGTTAATTAAATTAGGACTAATAATTAACATCGTTAATAATACAAATACTAAGACCAAAAAATAATCGATTAAGTGTAGCAAATAAGGTGTACTCAAGTGAAATAAAGTAATAAATAAACATTACTAAAACAAAATTGAAAAATTATTGGTGTTAGCATTCATTTAAAACTATTTTCAGAGTTTAAAAACCTAAAGCATAGGCGTGTAGCGTAAAGTAAGAAAAATATAGTATTAGTGGTGTTAATAATAATGATCCACAAAAGGAACCTAAAATAGCCATTTTAAGGGTGCAAAAAACCTAAAATATCGGGCCTTACTATTAATGTAAGCGTGTAGGTAGTGGTGGCAGACCACAGGTACTAGTGCTGAGCAGATCACAGAAAACCTTACTAGGATAGCAGCTGAAGCTTTCCTGGCGATGTCCTGGAAGAGGGCAGATATGCACGTTCCCGAAACGTCGCTGTTTTACGAGCAATTCACCTAGCTTGAAGCCTGAAAACGTTTAAGGTATAATCTCACTAAAGGCTATGTGTAACATTCTTGGAGCAGGAGGGACGGTCGGTCAGTCAAATATTACCTGTCTACACTATTCTTAGTTTCTTACCTCAGTAAAAAGAAAACTGTAAATAAAATGACACAAGAACTTCAGCCGCCTTTTGTGCTTGCTGCACTACTATTGGTTGTACAAGTATTTCGCTTGAAGAAAGAAAATTAACAAACGTTAACTGTATGGAATAAGTACTGTTCCTTTTTCCAATTCATATTTGTAATCTACAGGCTGTATTTATGAACTTTAAGCATATTTCATTCTAATGATCGTAACATGTCGATATCAACAATGTTCAGTAGATATTTTTGGTTTTAAGGGTACTTGGTACCATATTACATATTTGCTCAACAATTATAACATAAAATTAATTTTTGTGGCCTTTCTAAGTAATTAAATTTCCAAAAATGTAAATTCACTAATATGTTCCTCATGTGATGGAAATTTCAAAATTTTAAACATTTAAATATTGCATATTATTTCTTTTTTTCTCGGATGCAGTTGTTTACAATAAAATATTAAACATTGTGTAACCCCGAAGCTTTTCTAAGAAAAAATAAGACGTGTTGCACTCACATGACTTTCTCTACTCTTGTACTAACTATTCTTACAAATTCTTATTCCTGTATCTTCATGTTAATACCAAGATAATCGCAGTAATTATCTTATTGCTTATTTCCTCGTAGCTGAAGGAGAATATTAGAATACAGTAGGCTATGAGCGATATTCAAATCTTTTAAAGCTTTCAAATTCCGTTCTCTTTGCACGGTTAACATATAAAACAATCTGATGTGTTGCACTCACATGAATTTCTCTACTCTTGTACTAACCATTCTTACAAGCTCTTATTACTATATCCTCTTTGTGTTAGTTGAGATAAACATGTGTACAAATTATCATATTGCTTATTTCCCTGTAGGTGTAAGAGGAATATTAGAATACAGTAGGCTTTGAGCGATAGTCAAATATTTGAAAGCTTTGAGATCCCGTTCTCTTTGCACGTTTAACATATAAAAAATGAACAACGATGTTCCATTTCACGAAAGTTTTAAGTTTTCCGAAACTCACACAAATAAGAAGGAATATCTCCGAAATGGTTCACTCTCCAAAAGTTTATTTAGACATAACTTGCGTATTTTAGCAAGATCTACATTTTTGTATAGTAAGATTTGGTCTATCTCTTACGGTTTACCAATTATGCAAAAGTCATCCAGAGTAAATAGGACTTCATGGGCTATAGCCAGAAAATGCAAGATATACATTTTATTTGTCATAAAAATACCTCAAACATATGACATGTTAATCAAAATCGTTAGAGCCATTTTCAAGAAAATAAAAAAAGTTCGAAAAACTTTCCATGTAAAGGGTAGTTTAGGGTGGAGCAATTTTCTTCAAAATTTCGCGTCGCATCCTTGAAAGACATTAAACTTAAATACCAACTTTGGTTTTTGAGCTACTTTTCGTTTTTGAGTTATGCTGTCCACAGACTGACAGACTGATAGACACACAGACATACACACCCACACGCACCTTTTTCTTGAAATGCATTTTTTGGATTCAGGGGCCTCAAAACATATATTTCCGGTGAAATCTCGACATCAAATTTTTGGGTGGAATACAATACTTCACCTTGTTTAAATTATCTTCTTCTTTATCTGAGTACTCTCCCCTTTTGTAGGACTTACACCCAAGTCTGTGCTTAGGGTCTTATGCCTGTCGGGAAGCTGAGGAACCTATGGACCGGACAGAGTGAAGATCTGGAAGTGAGTGGTCAGCCAAGCACCAGGTATGATAGTGACAAAGAGCATAATATGAATTACAGGCGAAATGGATCAAAGGAAAGGTGACGATGGAGTAGTTGGTGGAATGAGTGGCCAGGGAAACCGGAGAACCCGGAGAAAACCCACCCAGTAGCCGCTTCGTCCACCACAAATACACATGCGGATCCTTGGGATCGAAGCCGGGTCGCTTTTGTGATAGGTGAACGGTCTAACCGCTCGGCCACGGCCCCGGGTATTAAATTATCAAAACCCTAAATCTAAAACAATGCTTCATGAAAAGAAAAGGCTCTTTAGATCCTACAATGAACGTATGCTGAAAATTTGGAAGAAATTGAACAACATTAAATGATGAACATTTTAAAGTACTAAAAATGGAAGAATACAATATTGAAAAAAATCGAAGTTTAAAACGTAATGTGCTACTTGCACTCACCTGCACGTGTTCGGGCATTTAAATGACCAGTAGTCCGAAATAGCAATTTCACGTGATTCTAGATGTCTTAGGATGTTTTTACAGAACATTTAAGTTACATACGAGTATATTTTTCGAAATGTATGCAATAGCCTTAAGTGCTCCAACCTGAGTAAATTAATTTGCTTTCGAACTGTAACAAAGAAGAGGATGCATAAAGCTTGCAGCCCAACAGTGATTAATACAAAAAAATAAAGAAAAGGATTATTTCTTTACAAGTGAGATTTTTAGAATGAAGGCGTAGGCGAGATGGGAGCTTGGATTCGATAATGGAAAGAAGCTTTCTCGTTAGTTCTGTAATATATTTTGTCCAACGCGGTCTAGAAATTACATTATTTTGGTTAAACACTGAAATCTAAGTTGAAGATACAGGTGAACGCATCTTTATTACACTAATGTCGTATTTGTTATTTTTGGAAGTTCAGTCTTTGAAAATTAAATTGTGCTAAAATATATGTAATTTCTTCTTTTGCAGTGTTTTAAACACTTGTGATATAATTTGAAACAAATAAAGTTCTGTAATTTGTATTTTACGATAGATCTCTGCTACACTATGTTGGTAAACTTATAATGTGGAATGAGCTATTAAACTATTTCCAGTGCTGATTTTAGGTTCAAAATAATTAAATTCCGATTTGTGGCCATACATAACAAAATAAAGGAAAATGAATGAGGTGTTCTTCAAACTTGGTGCGTGTTTTTGTATTTTTAGCGGCGAGGGACGATGACTTCAATATAAAAAAAGTGGTTGCATATGTAACATATCCCAGAAGTAACTGAAAAAAAACAGGGTATAGTTTCTGGCTAAACCTTGGCGTTTAGTTTTCGCGAAACACTGGGAAAGACTTTGAATTACTTTTAACAATATGGCCGCGTCGTAGCCGAGTTTTAGACCATTTGGTTCTCACCAAAGCGGCCTTGGTTAGATCCCAGGCAGCCACATGTGGGTTTTGTGGTGGACGAAGCTGTGCTGGGGCGGGTTTCCTCCGGGTTCTCCGGTTTACCCCGCCATCTCATTCCACCGGTGCTCCATCTTCATTCCATGCATCATCAGTGTCACCGCCTGCGGTGTCGTAGTAATAAAAGCGTGCTTTAAACACTACAAAAAATATTAACAATACGCGTCATTACTTCTGTGACGCTATGCTTTAAAAATAACAGCCAGAGTCTTAAAAAATGTCCATTTTCTTACCGGAGGATATAATGTGGTTACCCTAGGGCTGCTCGTTAAGCCTCTAAAACTCGTTCTCTCAAGTGTACCAAGGATAGATCGAGATCCGTGGATTATCCAAATCAGGTTAATGAAATGTGACTGCTGATGACGTAATTTCCTATTGCTTTGCACGGCTGAGGTTTACAAGCGGAAGATGAACATTTTTTAAAAGTCAAATGCTCTAAACTTTCTCGAAATTTAGTTGGTATATTTTATTTATAGTAGCATTGGACCAGGCGTGCTTTAACATTAAATAATGTAACAATGGTTTAAATTTTTAAAAAGCTTGTTGTCATATAACACCGGCCCTCATATCCCACCAAACTATGAAATTACGCGATAACGTTATATTAAAGGCGAAAATAGAGAGTAATCGTTTATATCAGTAAAAGCAATCGTTTATATCAGTAAAGGCACAAAAAAAAAAAAAAAAAAAAAAAAAAAAAAAAAAAAAAAAAAAAACGGAGACGTTAAAATACAATGCCAGATCAAATAATTATAATCAAATGCTTTAAACAAAAGAATATTGGGGCGACCTAGGCAATGTTTTGCAGTCACCGTTGATACACAGGAATGTTTCCAAACTTTCACCCCCACGGGGGAGGTCTGGTGCCTGCAAGTGAAAAACATACTAATTACAAATATGTTGAGTATGTATCAGGAGACAGCTTTCTGGCTCAACAAGGTCGAAAACACGCGTGATTTATCGAGAATCTTAAAATATTTCTCACGATTTCATCCAGCAGAGGAATCAATTGTGGGCGATCCGACAAATTGGCTAGTAGTCAGTCATCGCAAAATTAAGAAATTCACTCTAAAACTTAAAAAACAGAGTCTCGTGGTTAAAATTCAACAAAAATAATCAGGTGGCACACCAAAATTTAGGGATAATGTCATGGCGATAGCTATCCGGGTTTTCGTAGCAACAACTGCGAGGCCACTTGCCGAGAAGGCTATTAGCTCCTAGGACATAGTCTAAAAACAATTAAACATTTCAAAAAATTAAATTTTGTTTCTCGAGAAACTGTAGAAACTTACACCATTTTGTTGGAGAGGTGGGTTACTACAAGAAATATGAAAAAACTTGTATCCCTATTATCCTTGCAGGACCTTCCAGAGCATTAAAGTTAAAGAAAAACTGAACTGTAGAAACGATCTGGAAGTATAACTTATTCAAAAAGAAGATTTAAATGTCTACTTTTCATATTAAAAAAAGTTCAAAATAGAAGAATATTCTGCATAATCAACTGTATGGATGAAAATGTATTGTGTTTTGGCCATTGAGGTTGTATCCATTTTAACAAGCGCGTCGTTTGTTGCACGGAAACATACTCGTAGAAACAATATTTCGTTCCCTATCACAACAAAAGCATTAGTTTGCGTTATCAAACATTTTATACCAATTTGAATCTGCTTATGACGAGGCATATGAGGAGCACTTGAACAATGGATTCATACCTAACTACATATGCAATATTTTTCCTGTGCTCACTGTTTTCATATAATCAACCCACCGAATGAAATTCTAAGGCTGCTGTTAAAACTTCGTTCTTTCCTTTATCTAATGACTGACTCTCGTGGTTTGTATATAATAAAGGAACCTGAACTATACTCATTCTAAGCAACCTAAGATAGGAGAGTAAATAGTTCGACGTTCGCTAACATCCTATTTGCTTCTTGTATTACACAGTGATGCTAGAATAATCGAGCCCGCAAAATAAGGGAACTAAGGCTGAAAAGATGAAATATGTACGAAATAAAAAACTTTACAATTTCGCTTCTAAATTAATTTCATGGTTTCGCTCTCCGAAATACAGTAGAACTCCAATTACCCGATCTCCAGCTTTTTGGACCGCCTTGAGGAAAAATAAATCCGTATAACTAAAACGACTTTATTAAACTAACGACCTAGTTTTGTTCGACAGTTATTGCAGCACATGATTGTAAATAACTGAACTTTCCTAATAGTTCTAAAATTAAGTGACACTTGATGTAAGTACAGTACTGTACAAAATGCAAACAACATTGTTTAGTAATCATTCAACTAATACTAAGTATACCCAAATTTAGCTTTTCCTTTTTTAAAGAAAGGATCTTCTTTCACGATTCATCCAATTATCCGGATATTTCATTATCCGGATCGGGTCCGGTCCCAATTAATCCGGATAACTGGAGTTGTACTGTACTTTAATTATCTCCCTTAGACCAATGAAGTTGCTGGAATGGTAATTTAGAAGTTTAGGTGTGCGGAGTATTGCGAGTGTCGTCCTATTTCGCTCTTCGTTTTCTTTTCTTTTCTTTCTTTCTTTCTTTCTTTCTTTCTTTCTTTCTTTCTTTCTTTCTTTCTTTCTTTCTTTCTTTCTTTCTTTCTTTCTTTTTTTTTTCTACAAAAAGTATTGACAATTTTACATAATTTAAAAGCCTATCTTGACAAAAGTTATTCTGAAATTTTCTAAGGCGTCTAAAACCACTGACACATGTATTTCATGTAACTTCTACACACATTTCTGTGTCCTTAGTAGCAACTATGAACTGGTAAACAAAGTTAAAAATACATGAATACAAACGCATATAGCTTAAAAAGCATAACCAGTTTTTAAATTACCTGTTGAATTTCTTAAAATCTTTGGATATTATGATAATTTGTTAAAAACACTTACGTAATTAAGAGATCCGCTAGTCATATAATGTTATAATGCGATTTTCTAGAAATATAATCATATATTGCTACAGGTTTGTTTGAAAGTCAAGTTCTATTCTCAATGACACAAATTCATACATACGTAAATGTTTTCAACAAGATTAGCATTTAACTAAATAATGAAGTAGCTAATGTAAATAAGTTAAAAGCTATTATGTGCCATAGTCTCTCCGAAAATCTAAGATTCACGTTTGCTTTAAACCGCACGGAATTAAAAACAGGATTAAGAAAATGAATTTTACAAGTAATCAAGCATATCTTGTAAAATTTTCAGGTTTTAGAGTGTGATTTTTGCGCAACGAAAACAGTATCACATATATTGAAAAACGTGGTTTTGTGATTGAAATAATGTTACTGAAGTTTTGTGTTCAGTGCTCATATGTTTACTAAAAGATATTTTTAATGCGCCTCAAGAAAACTTTCCCTTTTTACATAAAATATAATGCCGAAGGTAAATTGATATCCCGAGGTATTAACATGAATGATAATACATGTTATTGTGCTGAATAATTAAGCTCACGGGAATAGTTGTTGACCATTATAGATGTAACTTAGAAAGGCTGATAACTAGAAAGAAAAAAAAATGGAGCATATTTTCTGCACCTAATGCGTTGTGACTGTAGATAAAAATGCCTGGCAAGGTGTGCATAACTCTGCTTCAATACTTCAGTGAAGGGTGGGAAAAGTAAACGCAGAAAACTGACAGGAAGGTGAATTAACAGTTCCAAAAACAGCACACATAAAAATGTTTGCTAACACACCAATTGATCCCGTCCGTATTACTCAGTTAACATAAAAACTTATGGTTTACCCCTCCATCCTGAATATGCCGTGAATGATGCACGCTTAAAACAATTTCATTTTAGGCGAATTAGATATCAAAGACTACATCTTAGCACTGCTTTGTCCAACTATATGCATAAAATAACTACAGACTTATTCACTACTGAGCTGCGTTTTTATTATATTAGAGTTCGAAGAAAATTCGGTACAAAACATTAAGAACCTCTTCAAAATATGATTTTTAGACAAACCAGTACATGTATTAGGCTCTAATTATATATCTAAATATTTGAAGAAAATCTGTCGACACATTTGAAATCTAGTCAACGCTGGTACAAGTAAGGGCAGTTTATAAAAGGAACCTGTTAAAATTAACATTTTGGGATTTCTTACCCAAAATATTCATAATGATGTTACCAATACTCAGGCTTTGTTTCTATTATAAAGGAACTTTCATGAAATGTAGCTCTTTACCTACATTTACGGTATTTTTACTTAAATATTTAAATTTTTATAGCCACGCCTTCTGTCGCATATGTTCGTCAATTATCTAACTTTATAAAAACAGAACAGAATACAACGTAAGTTATGTTTTACAATAATTATTTAAGGTTTTCACAACAATAGATGTGTACAAATGTTTGCTGAGGAATGTTTTCATGCTAATTCACGTGATAGGATAAGAGTAACTAGGAAAGCAAGCCTCATGATATCTTTCCAGCACACTCACCATGAGCTCCCGAATCTGCGTCACCAGGGGTGAAGTGGAGAAGAAATTCCCGACGGCCGATAGGATTTTCCCTTCCAACTTGGAGACAGTTTGGTAGTAATAGCTGTACGAGATCCTAGAAGCCCCGGCAGGGTTGATGGGATGCTGTTACTGCTGCTGGTGCTACTGGTGATCTGTAGTATACGCCGCCCGCACACGCTCCGGGCATCCCGAGCCTTGCTACACCCACACTCTCTACCGGCCACCTTCGTAACAACCTTCGTCAATATCTCCCCCGCTCACTGTTGTAAATCACCGGCTTATATCCACGAATTACGACACTTTTTTCCGGATGAGGAGGTGAAATACGTTTACTATCTTCTCTCTGTTGCGTAAGGTCATTTCTTTAACGCTTCATTGCCAATACCGAATGCTTTCTGCGATTAAACTCGTCCTTGAGTTTTCACTTTCACTCTGGCACTTCTGCTCTAATGGACGAACATAGTAAAAAAAGAAAATAAACTATAAGTATTTGAAGATTCAGACCAATAAAATATATCTTCGAAAAGGTTACTCCACAAAAAAGGAAAATTTATTTTTTCTGATGTGTTACAGTCATATAACTTTTTCTACCTATTACTCAACAAACCATACTTTCAAACGCTTAATTTTCCGTCTACTTCACGTTAATCGAGATAACATTTATAGAAATGGTTTATTACATGTTTTCTTATAGGCACAGTGGGAATAGGGAAATATAGTAGCACTAAGCCACAGTCAATTTTTTTAAGAGCTGGTTGCTATGAGAGGCTTTAAAATGCCACTTGATTTGTATGCTAAGGGGAATAAGAAAATGAAAATTTCAGAAAAATGTATTGGAAATTTAAAAACCAATAACAAGGAATATCTTGGAAATGGTTAACTCTACAAAAATGTATTTAACGTAAAGCGTGTGCTTTAACGAGACCTACGATTTTTGTGCAGCAGGAATTTATTTACTTCATACTGTTTACCAGTGAGGCAAAAGTCATTGTACGGATTGAAGAGGACTTAGGGGCCATTCTCAAAAATTGAAGATATACATTTCATGTCATGAAAATATCTTAAATAATGTGGTACTTCAATCAAAATTGTTAGCTGTCTTTTAGAAAATCAAAATGATTGAAAAACTTTTCATGTTAAGGGAGTTTGGAATGAGGGAAATTTCTTAAAATTCTTCGTGTCGCATCCTTGGAATATGGAGAATTTAAAACCAAGTTTGGTGTATAAACGACTATTCGTTTTCGAGTTATGGTGTTCAAACACACACACACACACACACACACACACACACACACACACACACACACACACACACACACACACACACACACACACACACACACACACACGAGCAATACCTTCCCTGCTTATTACGTATATGGTAAAGGAAATAAAAAACGGTTACAGATGCTGCACGTCGTGTTTATGTGCCTTATATAATTCCTAATTATTTTACTGCAGAAAATAATAACGCTTCTGCTGGGAAACAGGAGACTGTCATATTCTCGGACTTCAAGGTTATGAATGCTCTTCAACTCTTAGAAACTATGTTGCAATAAAGCATCGTCAGTTTACATAATATCTAAAGGAATTTTTAAACCATCGTCAATTATAATTATTACTTTCTCCACCACTTAACTACACTACGTACAAGAAATATTACATTCCAACCAAAATTCGATATCACAGTTTCACCAGAAACACGCGATTTAAGGTCCCCTGAACTCCAAAAATGACATTAGAAAACCGTCAACTAAAAATTAAAAGTCGGGTAGGGGCATACGCAGAGAGAGCATTGGGCCCCCTCAACCTGGAATAACTGAAGCATATCATACCCTCATTCCGTGGTTACTTTTGTAGACGCACGTGTCTACTGCATCACTGAACAGGGTATATTGACTAAGTAAAGGATATGGCAGGTCAGCATGACAAACAAACAAATTTGTAAGTATTTATTGGACCAAAAGGCAAACAGGATCCATTGAGACAAAACTCAACCAGCACTCGCATCAAGGCCGTCTCTGTTTACAGGTCTGGATGCGCGATTCGTGACGTCACAACATGAGACCCACGTTCCAAGCAATTCATATAGAATAATCACGTATTTTACAGCATTTTTCCTCTGGCAGAAGCATGCATTCAATTATATTTTCACATATTAAAAGTTATTATGTGTTAGTATGTTAGTGTAAAACATGCTTTCCGTAGTTCTAATGGCAGAGTATGATTCTTACCATCTCAGTGCGAATATATCTCCAATTTGCTCTTTTCTTTCCCATGTAGATAATGCCAAACTGTATAATAATGCAGTAGTTTTTCAAAAGATGGTGGCCATTACTTTTACTATTTTCCTCGTCAAAACAACACTCGGTAATTCGCAATCTCTTGCGTTACATTCAGAACCGCGTGTCTCGATAACTAGATGTAGCATTTAGTTTCTCTGGTTTTCTACTTTAGGAATTCTTGTTCATATGTCTCAGAAATTAAGCACTGAAATATACTGAAGATGAATGCTGTTATATCATACGTGACTTGTGACGGCCATTCCAGACTCTCCCCTAAAAAGATTTCACCCCGCAACAAATTTATTACTTTTTCGTGATCACTGAGCATTTTCACCTTCTCTGTTAAATATTTAAAATGCAATGATTTCGAGCTACTACTGGAACTGAGGGTTTGAGAAAGTAATCTGAGGTAATCAGGACGGGATAAAGAAAGCAAACTGGCATCACATATCGTGTTCATCTATATAGCGTTCCAGTCTTAGAAGACAGTATGGAGTTAAATGGGACATCTCTGTCTCTATCTAGCGCATACAAGTTGCCATTAGCCGCGTCCTTTTCTAACCTCGCGCTGTTGCCAGATTCCTAATAGCATGGTATAAATATTCATTTGTTATAAATTTCAGATTTGAACACATTATCCTATGCAGAATTTTTTTCTCTATCAGGTTATATCCTTTTCAGAGTCATTATACATTTCTATAGGCCCAAATTTCTTCAGAAAACGTTTTTTTCAATAGAAGTCCGATATTTGCTGTTTCTATACTCATCACGCACTAACTAACAAACTAACTGCTAGAATGCATCTATATTTTTTTCTTAGGTAGAGTAAACTATAGTGCTACTACCTGCCTACTTTGAATTCTCTATGTTTACCCAGTTAAGTGTTATAATTTTTTAAATTAAATGTTTTTGGAAAATTTTATATCTGTGCACTGCAAAAGTTGCGCAGTGTGAAACTTTTTTGTTATTGAGTTTACATCAGGGAACCAGCGAGAACAAATGTTGAGGAAGGATGGAGAAAGTTTTTAAAATAAACCAAAAGGCAGTAACCTCTTTCTTTTATCCAGTAAGGCAAACAAAAGGTATTCATCTATTCAGCGTATTCTCGCGCCAGGCCTGAACTGAAGATAGTATAAGGAGCAGCACTAACATTGGTTCGAAAGAAACCGTGTGTGTAACTGTGAGCTGTTATTGCGTTATTTGTTTAATATTTTTGTAAATATTTGTAGTTATGGAGGGGGAAGCTAGGAAGAGACGATATATTGGTAAATTAAGAAGTAAGGAACGCCAAATAATTATGAATGTGTTAGATTATTTTTGAAGCAAAATGCGTGTAAGGCAGTAAAAGAAACAGCTAAGGCTATCGGGTGTTCAGAAGCAGTAGTGTGTATGATTAAAAAGGAACTAATGAAAGGACCTCTAAGTACGCCATCGAAAAAGAAAGCAAAAAGGGCGGGACTACACAAAACGCTAGGTTAACGCAATATGATTGAATAGTGCAAGGTGGAGTGCGGCGAATTGTTCATTCTTTACAGTTTGCAAATATTCCACCTATGCTGAATATAATTTTGTCACTATTCAACAGTGATGAGACCCTACCAAGTTTCTCAAGGGCCACTCTTAGTCGGTTCTTACATGATTTGGGGTTCGAATATGAAAGAAGGGGTAACAAGTGCATATTAATAGAAAGAGACGATATCGATATCATCAGATGGCGACATAAATATCTAAAAGACGTAAAAAGGTTTAGGGACCAGGGGAAATCAATTGTTTATACAGACGAGTCATTTGTAAATTTAGGTCATACAGTAACAAAGGCATGCAGGGATACCAAAGTTAAGTGTCCGTCAAGCAGCAAATGAAGGACTAAGTGCAGGACTCAGGCCACCTCGAGTCGCTCGCGGAGAAAGATTCGCAACTAGTACATGTTGCAACACTGCGCTCCATTTAACGTGTACTGTCTTCCAAGGGTGGAACGCGCTTTAGAACTTAATTTTGAAACATTCTGCAGAATGTTCATTCATTTCCTCCCAACATTCCTTTAAAATGTTGGCAGTCTGAAGCAGTCTATGCTGTGTTTGTTCACTTGCTATTGTGAACCATGCAGATGATTTAAAAGAGATCAAATTTGGATCATTTATCCAATATCATTTCTTTACAAAGGATCCATTTGAACTTATGATTGGGTATTACAAGTTTACCCCGATGAACTTGAATAATAGAATTGGAATTAATTTTCAAGATTCTTTAAGTTTTGGAATATCTTCAGTATCCATTTTCAAAAAGATCATATCGTTTTCTTTTATGATGACAAAATAAAAATAAAATAAAAATCTGCATACGGAACCCCGGCACTTAATTTCTTAAACCGGGCTCAATATTCAGATCTTTACTATTTTATTAAAAATATAAAATAAATATACACTTCAAAAAATTTACAGATTAATAAAATAAAAATAAAATAATTTAAATCACAAAATTCAACTTCCTAATTTAAAAAAATATAAAAACACACCTCTTCTAACTATAATAAAAAATTACCAATATAAATTACAAAAAATTACATCTCATCACAAATCATACCTATTCAAAACTTTTATAAATTTAATAAAAAATCTACAAAAATTTTTTAAAAATCACCACTTTAAACACATGCTCTTATAAGTTATAAAATTGCTTATAAGAGCTCTATCTTTCAAAATCAAAATTTATAAAAAAAAAAAAAAAAATAAATAAAAATACTACTGGTATCCAGTAACAAAATAAATAACTGGTATCCAGTTACCAACTAAATCTAAAAATATTAAATAACCATAACAAAATATGACCGCCGGAATCCGGCGGCCATCTTGGTAATGGTACTCAGCACCAACTCACTCCTAACTTTCTTTACTCCACACTAAAACTCAAATACACTCATGCATAATTATATAAAATGCAATAATCAACATAACAATTAAACATAAACAAAATTACACATATTTGAAATAATACACATAAGTATCATATAACACAAACAATGCAAAATTTAAAATCTTCAAAACCTCAATTAGATAACTCAAAGATACAAATTATCTTCAAACCTCCAAAATAAACAAACAAAATCCTTCAAATTTCTCAATATACTAAAACTTCAAAACATTTAAATTTATTTAATAAATTAAAATATAGCATTAAATTTAAATCAAATATTAATCTTTTAAATTCAGAATTAAATATTAAATATTTAAACAAATTAAAATCTCTAAATTTGGAAAATATTTAAAACTTCCTAAACTCCACACTACGCTCAAATACGCTTGTGCATTATTATATAAAATGCAAAACGTAATAATCAATATGACAAACCTAAACAGAATTACACATATTTAAAATAATATACATAAAACATCATAAAACACAAACAATACAAAATTTAAACATCTTCAGAACCTCATTTTCATAAAAGTTTCAAAGCATTTCTTCACTGTCGGTATTTATGTCTTATTGGTCATCTTGCGTGTCAGATAAATCAATATCAATGTTATTTAGGTGTTGTTGATTTTGTATCCTCTCGGATCGTCTTGTTGGCATGTCCTGATGTTGAATATTTATTTGGCTTGGCAGAGTTTTGGTCTCGATGGCAGATTTACTGATGGTATTAGCCACTGTCTGTAGATGGTAGAATAAATCCTTGTCCCTTACGATATTGCAGATGTGGTGTCCTTGTAATGGTGTCCGATGTTCCTCTATCAGGTGTGCATATTTTGGACATGCAAAGAAAACATGCTCAGGAGTGTCTTGGATCTTGCATATATCACATGTATCAGTTAATTGTTTATTAATTTTTAGCCAGTAGGTTCCATACGGGCCGTGCCCGGTTAGTAAATGTATTATACCTTTTGTATAATTAAAACTTTTATACCTCTTTTGTAGTCTTTCTCTTATGTTGCCGAAAATTGAGCATGTTCTCCTGCCTTCTTTCATTAAATCCCAGTCTCCTTGCCAGATTTGTAATAGTTTATTTTTGACGACTCGTTTCTTGTGATAATAACCATCCATTGTTTCAAAAACTTTTGTTTGATCTCCTTTTTTCATCCAAAAACACGCACCCGTGTATCGTAGGGCAAGGTCAATAGGCCAAATTCCCAGGATAACTAGCAAAGCCATGGTTGGTGTTGTGTTCACTGCTCCTGCAAATCGGAGTAGTATCTTCCTCTGCGATCTTCTTAGCAACGTCTTGGCTCTGGTAAGGGTTGCTCTCTGCACGCCCACGTTGATGCTGCATAGGTCACTGGCTCCAAATATACTCGTATGGCAGGTGGTTATGGTGTTCAAGGGAATTTTGAAATCAAATTCTCCTAAACGTAAAAGTTTTAGCATTACTTTTTCTGCTTTAACACTCACACAATCAGTATGAAATTAAAAATTTAGTATTTCATCCAAAACTATGCCCAGATATTTTACTTGTGTTGAACGTTTAATACGATCATTTTCAAATTTAATAATGGGGTCTCGCTTAAATGAAACTTTGAGTATCATATATGCAAATTTCGCTGATGAAATCTTCATCTTGGAAACCTGGCACCAATCGGATAGCTCTGTTAAAAAATTGTTGGCTTTATCCTCCAACATATTCGTAAAATTTCCGTCTTCCAAAATACTATATCATCTGCATATGCCACTACTTTAGGCCAGATATTTATACGAGTAATTTGTTCTAATAATGTTTCCAAAATTATGTCCCAAAAAGTGGGTCCGAGAATGGAACCCCGGGGGCATCCCTTAGTGATGTCTTTTGAAATTATTTCGTTCACACCAACAAGTTGTACTTTCCTATTTCTACAGTAATCGTCTAAAATGTTATACACAGTTCTGGGATAATTTAAATTTCTAAGCCTGGTGAAAATATGGGGCCACCAAACGTTATCAAAAGCAGCCGAAATATCCACGAAAATAGCCATAACGTATTTTAATTTGGAGTTTATGGTGGCAGTGATGAGGGTATTAATAGCGTCTTCGGTGGATCTCTCTTTCATAAAACCGTACTAATCGCCATTAAGCCCAATATGTGTCCGATATTCCAAAATACGCTTATTTATTAAAGCTTAAAATTTTTTTCCAATAGTGTTCAAAAGACAGATGGATCTGTAAGTTTTTATGATGGCAGTGAATCCCTCTAATTTCATGTCACTAATTCTATTTTAGAAGCTCTGAAAGTTAACAATTTTGTCATCTTCGAGCCATTTACGAAATGCTGCTGCATCCCTTTCCAGCGTTTTCCCTCTTCTTTCTTCTGAAGTCCTACGTTTGAGGCGGTTCAGAGGTCAGATATGGTGGTAAATAGGAAACAGTGCGGGGCATGCATCTTCAGTAAGTTTATAAGTTGTTCTGAATATTACAAGAACACTGCCATCATTTCGCGTGTCAGTAAATTCCTTCACTATGTGCTGTTTAGAAAAATGTTATATACATACCACAGCAGCAACACCTGTTTCACAATTATCCCTGTGAATAGCACGTACCCATTGCTGTCTCCTGTGTGGATCCTTTGGAAACCAAAATATGCTTTTGAACACTTGTTTTATAGTTTAACGTACAACCCGGTGCACAATACTTTCTAGGCGTTTTGTATCGAAAACTACACTGTTGTGTAGTGTAATGTAAATTTTTACTCCCTTAATTATTTGGTAATTATTTATAGATGCATTGTAAGACACGAGTAACTTCTTAGCATTCCAACTATAGTTTGTTCGCCAGCTCATGGTGCCTGGCAGGAATGCAGCGAGCCACTACGCAGTAAACAATTTCAGAAAAACAGTGATGTATGAAACAGGAGTTGTGCTTCTGATGGCGTTTATAATAATGTTGTCAACCTTGGAATGTGCATTAAAGTAAAGAATTCGCCCAAAATAGCACAATTTATGTGCTATTTTCAGTTCATGCAGTATATTTAGCTTATAAAACGTAAACGACGTTTTCAACTACTCCGTCTTTTTTCCACTGATCATTTTCTGCCTTTTCTACATTTCTCAAAAGCACTGCCAGTCTGTTTCGGTCTTAAGTGGTATATTCTCGAGCGCTATATCGTGCAATTTGTGTAAGAATAAGTCACCTGTTACATTTGTTTAAATCTTTGTTTTACCTTGGCCCAAAGTAGTACCATGGGATTGGGATCACACATGTATGAGGGCAAATAAACGACAAGTGTGGCCCAATAGAACCAAAAATGTGTCCGCTTTAAGAGCCTCGTTAGGTTTGTTTGATTCAATCATCCTATAAAGATTTATTTTACACACAAAACTGTCATTCTGAACCGCTTTGCTCTGCAACCACAATATCATAGCACATTTTACAGCACTCCTAGGTGGAGGATTATCTGCTTATCTACTTTTACCATTACTTCCGACATAAGACTAGTGACAAGTACCATTTTACAATTAAAATTAAGATAAATTAGCAGCGAGTAAACATAGTGGAGGTAAGTTAGCGACGTAACCAGCAGAGCAGCGTTTACGCGGATGTTTATAAAAACTCAGATTACACTGCGTGGAATGTCTCCCCCTGCCCTTCATTGCCCTTAGACCAAGAGCTGGTAAACAGACAGTACACGCTGCTATGCTGCATTTCTGTGTTCTACAGGTAGTAAACAAGGGATAATGTGAGACCCCGATGATGACTTCATTAACGCTATCTTCTTCACTCTCCTGGCCTGTAAACATAGAGGCGACCTTGCTCACACCCAGTCAGCTGTGTTAACCATTAGACTACGGCAGGCTTGACCGAGTGGGACGACTGAGACAGTAACCTCTGTGGTCCGCATTCGGGCTGTCGCGGGTTCGAACCCCGTGGCCGCGCACTCTGCAATGGGTTTTCCGTGGTTTCCCCATTTCACTTGGGCGAATGCTGCGGTACATTAATCTCTCCTCCAAGGATTCCTTTCCCTTCATTTCTCACTTCCCCCCCCCCTTATCATATTTCAGGTTTGGTTGGTAGCGCGGTACGTTCCGGCAAACGCGAACAGATGGCACAAACGCTTGCGCTCCGGCACCCCTTTCCAGGACCTCCTGGAAGTTGCTGCCCGGGCCGCAAGGGTTGCCTCGCCGCCCTCTCCCTGGGTAGAGGAAACACTTCAGTTGTGCGCCAGGTGTCAATATCTGTAACCGTTAGGGACTTCTGTGAGTTTCTGGTCTTCTCTGGCTCTCTGACAAGCCTACGGTCTCAATTCGCCTCATCCCTTCCCCTGGGGGGTGGTAGCCCGCCAGAGATCCCTTTGAGGGTCGCGTTGGGTCGAGGTGTCCCTCATCAGTTACACACACACACACACACACACACACACACACACACACACACACACACACACACACACACACACACACACACAGCAGGCTTGGATGATGTCTTGAGCGATTTTTTTTACCTGCTAAGCATACAGTTATCAGTCAAGTTCATGAGCAATCTGCGCTCTCGGAGCACCAATTGCCCAGTCTTGGACTATGGGAAGAACAATTTAGATCTTCCATATTCGCTTCGCTATAACTAATGATAACTGCTCTATAACCATTGTAGTTGTTGTAGTGTTTAACGCCCGCTTTTACTACTACGGCACCGCAGGCGGTGACACTGATGATACATGAAGATGGAGCACCGGTGGAATGAGATGGCGGGGGAAACCGGAGTACCCGGAGAAAACCCGCCCTGACGCCGCTTCGTCCACCACGAATACCACATGCGGGTCCCTGGGATCGAACCCGGGCCACCTAGGTGGTAGGCGAGCGCGCTAACCGCTCGGCCACGGCGCCGCCGCTCTATAACCATAACTACCTGTGACTAAACGTGTGAAGATAGTGATAAGATAGTAGCCGTTTAATCAGTGTTGCCAACCAACGTATTGAATGACTATTTTTCAAAATAATGGGTTAAACTCCTTTCCAATCCCCAATATTTGCCACTGTATATATTTGTTTTTATCTGTTTAATAACAGGTATTATGTAGTACCTATACTAAACCTGTAGGTATAAATGAACCCTAGAAAACAAACATGACCTGGAGTGCTTTTATACTATAGATTAGAGCATCTGGGGGAAGTTTGAGCTTCCTAAGGTCCCCCCTACGTAAGCCCTTGAGCCTGGTAAATACCTACCAACATTGGTATATAAGTTCAGATTTTCCAAGGATGTCACACCAAGATTTCCAAGAAAATCCCTATGCTAACCTTTATAAGGAAAAGCTTTCCTTATTTTTTATTTTCTTAAAAATTATTGATAACGATTTTAATTAAAATATCAGGTGTTTGAGATTTTAGCGAGAGGAATAAAATAAATACTTTAAATTTTCTGAGATTAGCTTGTGAAGAATCTTTCATTTTGATTTAATTGTTATAACTATTAAGCCATAAGAAATACACAAAAACATGCTCTTTACCAATTTAGAACTTTTCAGAATACAGTGTTTCTGCTAAACCACCTATTTCTTTATTTACTTAAAAATATAGAAATTCCTCTCCATTAATCCTACGCAATCTAGAGCGTATATAAAGATACAAACATAAATATAACAGAACAGTAAATAGAGGTGTAAAACAGGGCTGCCCAATTTCACCCACTTTATCCAATATGAACGAAATGATTAAAACCTGATAAAGAGCATTATCCACATATTTCTTGATTGATACGAGGCGTGTTTTTAAAGAAATTACCGTTTAAATATTTTGCCACTGCAGCGCTGCAGTCGAGATTTTTTGTATTCGCGATGTCCTTCATTCATTAGGACGCCAGACGCAACTGTGAGCGACCGTCACTTTGTTTTCTTCCATTGTTTCAGCGCTTCGAAATGTTCAAAACACTCGAACGACCCGCCGACTGTGAAGTCAGATCAGTGATTCATTTTTTGAACACGAGAAATGTTGTTAGTAACCATTCATCCCCAATTGTGTAAAGTTTATGGGGAAACAGTGAATGACATGGCCGGCCACACACAGCCTAAACTCAAGATCTGATCGCATCATTTGGTTAAGAAAATTTTGACCATAATCCCTACAATCCCATTTGACACCATGGGATTTTCATCTCTTTCCTCATTTGAAGAAATTCCTTGGTGGAAAACATTTCAACCACGATGATGTTAAAAAAAAAAGAAGTGCAGGCTTGGCTTTTATCACAGGGGGCATCCTTGTTTGATAAAGGCTTATAAAAATAAGTTTCCCGTTACGGTAAGTGGCTAAATAAGGTGATAACTAAAGTAGAAGTAGTGAAAGGTGTAAGGTTATGAATGATAATAAAGTATTTGGAAAATAATTTTCTGGTTTTTTTTTCTTTTTAATTGTTGGTACTTACTTTAAAAATACTCGCCACTAAATACGTTGGTGTATGGAGATGAATTATATTAGCTAACTCAGTAGATAATTTGCAAAGAGCAGTAGATAAAGTATCACTGATAGCAAAAGAATAGAAATTTCAATAAATGAAACCAAAACAATGGCTTTCAGAGGAAAGAAGCATCTTAGATCTAAAATCTCTAAACTCATCAACAACAATATTATTGAACAAGTCAATGCCTTTAGCTATCTGGTCTACAATCTCTCTTACTTCAACCAAGAGACACAGAGATCAAACTAGCCAAATTCCAACAACTCCTATACACGATCAAGAAAACACTAATCAACAAAGTTAGACCAGAGACTATTTTGAAATTTTGCAAAGTGATGGCAATCCCATATTTATTTTATGGCTCAGAAAGCTGGGCTTTGACCACAAACCAAGTCAGAGAATAGAAGCTGCTGGAATGAAATTGTTAAGACCTCTAGCAGGTTATACTTTGTATGACCACAAAAGAAATAAAGAAATAAGAGAACTACATGCCACAGCCATAACAGAAACCACCAGCACCTACAAAAATAACTGGTATCAGCACATATTGTGAATGCCGGAAGACGGACTACCCCAA
Organism: Tenodera sinensis; assembly: GCA_030765045.1. NCBI lineage: Eukaryota > Metazoa > Arthropoda > Insecta > Mantodea > Mantidae > Tenodera > Tenodera sinensis. The sequence goes on from CM060964.1 coordinate 264,263,129, forward strand.
AGACTCTCCAACTACTGACCAAGAGGGAAAAGAGATCTTGGACGGCCAAAGAAACGCTGGAGAGACCCATTTCCAATCTGAAGCGGAACAGGCCAAAAGGTCCAGTCCTCGAAAGTTATTGATGATAATGATGTTACTTATTTACTTACTCACTCACTCACTTACTCACTCACTTACTTACTCACTTACTCACTCACTCACCCACAAACCCACTCACCCACAAACCCACTCACCCACTCACCCACTCACCCACCCACCCACCCACTCCCCCACTCCCCCCACTCCCCCACTCGCCCACTCACTCAGTCATTGATACATTGATACATTCATTTGTTTGTTTGTTTTTTGTTTGTCTGTTTGTTTGTTTATCTTTTAATTGTTCTTAAAATCCCAAAGAGGCAGTTTTATTACTGGTTTTTAAAACATCCCACGACATGTAACGTTGCAGAAAGAAACGGGGAGAGTGGAGAAGGAATACATGCAAAGTCATTTCAAATTCAGGGCCGTAGTAAACATCCCCTAATAGAACTTAAGAAACCAATTCCAAGATAATCCTAAGACAATCTCCAGGAAAGCTTCCTTAGAGCTTACATAGCAATAATGAGGAAGAGTGAGTGAGTGAATGAGTGAGTGAGTGAGTGAGTGAATGAGTGAGTGAGTAAATGAGTGAGTGAGTGAGTGAGTAAGTGAGTGAGTGAGTGAGTGAGCGAGTGAGTGAGTGAGTGAGTGAGTGAGTGAGTGAGTGAGTGAGTGAGTGAGTGAGTGAGTGAGTGAGTGAGTGAGTGAGTGAGTTGTTTAAGGGCCCGTCGACAACTAGGTCATTAGGACCCAAATGAGGAAGAAATTCCTACAAATCCCATTAATCATTTCAAGGAAAGACAACCATGAAAAATCGGATACAACGATATAACGAGCTCAACATCCACAGAAGCATCACCATAATACTTTTCCTTTAGTCTACTCATAGCTCAGATACCTTTGGAAAACTGAAGAACACTTGATATCCTGAATTGGCGAGTTTGAAAGTATTGTCAAACTATAAAGAAATGATACAAACAAAATAATAACCATAAATCCTTAATTTTGGAGAAAACAGTTTGATCTTTGCCTCGGCCTAGTATCGACGCAGTTCAATATCGCTAAAATTCCGACTGAAGTTCAGCTTATCACACTAATAACTTGGACTGTGATGTCATAGGAAAAGAAAGCAATATAGCATGGGCTGGGTAATAGCACATTCCTTAACAAGTATCGGTGAACCAGACAGATACAAACTGTGCATTAAATTTTGCACCAGTACTACGTGAATGTCTGCAGTGTATTCATTGTAACAGACTAATGTGTCAGATAACATTACAAATGGGGTAATGGGTTTTGTTCCGGAGGTTTTCCCACGTCGCCTGGCGAATGCTGGAAAGGATTTCCATATCCTCCGAATTTCCTGTCCCTCCATTTCGTAACATTAATCATTTCATTTCATCCTTCCCGTTACGTTTCTTTCAGGGTTGGAAGCATCGGCGAAGCTCTCGGTAGTAGCAAGGCAGGGGGAACAAATGCGCTCTGGAAATCTCGTCCCTCGGATTGGAAGGCGAACCTACTGGTTTGTGGACCCCCATAGGATGGTGCAAGCCCTAGGGGGGAGGGAAACCGGTTTCCAAGTCCCACGCTTCCCTTGGGAGTACGAACCTGAAGGGGTGGGAGAGAAACCGGGCTGAGCCAGCCTCCGTCGGGGTGCTTCTAACTGGAAAACTGCAGAGACCCTGCCCTCTGCTCTGTCATGCCAACGCTCCGGCCGCCCATCCGGTCGCCTCATCAATCCCCCCTTCAGGGGCATATGCACCAAAGATCGTCTCTCGGTCGAGGTGCTAAGTCTCTCTCCGCCAGATGCCATAGTCATACAGTGCAAAAACAAAGGAAACAAGTAGAATACATCATATTTTTTCTAAAGTCCTGCAGCAGAAGAAATTCATTGTTCCGGATGGTATTATACTAGTTGCGGAAAAACAATGTGCAGAAAATTGTAGAATAGAAAGGCAGTTCAAACTAAGCATTTTGAGGTTAGAAGCATGTATTCGCAGATTCAGTATAATGATAAGAGCGCTGCAGGAACATAATTGAAATCTAAGTATGAAACATTTGCCACACAAATCAAACATAATTCTTACACGGTGTCTACAATCTCAACTAATGTGTACTAGTACACTGGTACATTACATGCACGTACTGTACATGACCAGAGTTCGGTACTACTGTATTATCCAGTGAACTTCACAACAAAAGTACGGTGTTGAAAGACAAGCCTAACGACGGTGACTACAAATGCACACACAGCCCCAAAGAAAATCCTCGGCAGATTTTGTATCGTTTCCCGGGGTTTGCTGAGGCGTGTTTTTTACTTTACTGATCACAGAACGTGATGGCTTGATGACACATCAATGAGGTGGAGAAGATGGGAGGCTGATGTCTTCACTTTTTTTTAAAAAATTCCACAGATACATATTTAGAATCTCTCTCTCTTTCACGCACGCGCGCACGCACACACACATACACACTATAGCTTGCCATATATCTATGCTGGCGAGGAAACCATGTTATATTACCTATACAGGTGCTTAAAACCGCTAATAATTGAAACTAAATGGAAACAGCAATATTAAGTAGAATTATATGTAGTGATTTATAAGCATGACACATTTGTGACCAATGTTTACAAACTAGAAATAAATATACCTATTTACGAGATGATTTACATGATTATGACAATACATATTATGACGATAAAATTGTGCTATATTTTTGTCTATACTGTTGTATTCCTATGATCAGCAATAGGTTAGTAAAGGTAAATTAAGTTTGAGATAGGGGGAAAATATGCTACTTTACTTACTTACCTACTTATCTACTTACCTACCCACCCACCTATCTACCTACCCTCCCACCCATCTACCCACCCACCTACCTACCCACATATCTACCTACCTACATACCCACCTACCTACCTACCTACATTCCCACCTACCTACCCTCCCACCCACCTACCCAATCACCTACCCACCCACCTACCTACCTAACCACCTACCTACACACATACCTACCCACCTACATACCTACCTACACACCTACCTACCAACCTACATACCTACATACCTACCCACCTACCCACCTACCCACCTACATACCTACCTACCTACCTACCTACCTACCCACCTACCCTCCCACTCCTACTCACCTGCCTACCCACCTACCCATCCACCTACCTACCTACTTACCCACCTACCTACCCTCCCACCCACCTACCTACCTAACCATCTACCTACACACCTACCTACCAACCTACATACCTACCCACCTACCTATCCACCCACACACCTACCTACCCACCCACCTACCTACCTACCTACCTACCCACCTACCCTCCCACTCCTACTCACCTGCCTACCCACCTACCCATCCACCTACCTACCTACTTACCCACCTACCTACCCTCCCACCCACCTACCTACCTAACCATCTACCTACACACCTACCTACCAACCTACATACCTACCCACCTACCTACCTATCCACCCACACACCTACCTACCCACCTACCTACCTACCTACCCACCTACCTCCTAACCACCTACCCACCCACCGACCCACCTACCTACCTATCCACCCACACACCTACCTACCCACCCACCTACCTACCTACCCACCTACCTTCTAACCACCTACCTACTCAGCTACCTATCCACCTACTCACCCACCTACCCAATCACCTACCCACCTACCTGCCTATCCAACCACACACCTACCTACCCACCCACCTACCTACCTAACCACCTACCTACACACCTACCTACCCTCCCACTCCTACCCACCTACCTAACCATCTACCTACACACCTACCTGCCTACCCACCTACCCAACCACCTACCCACCCACCCACCTACCCTCCCACCTACCTACTTACTTATTCGTTTGTGTGTTTGTGGGGTTGTCTGTCTGTCTATTTATTTATTCAGTTTTACTTGCATGCAACAACAAACATCGATATCACAGTAGGAATACCGTTCTATTTACCTTTTTGTTAAAGAGTTCTGCCTTGCTATATATTTAATGAATAATTTGCATCCCCTGAAAATATTCTCACACATACACATTATACACTTCGCTAACCTGGGTGTTCATTAGATTTTCCCCTTAGGTTTCAACCCCTTCATGGGCTTGTCCTACACTAGGCTATAGCGTGTGTCTACCAGTCATGATAAGAGATCTGCACGACGAACTGAATGCACTCACTCCCTCTTTCTCTTTTAGCCAATATGGTCGAAAGCATGAGCATGTATTTCGTTTCTACACCATTTTGTATCCTTTGTTTTTGGTTATTGGTTAAGGTCATTTAGCAAAAGAAGTGGCACATCCTTGCACCGCGGCCTAAAGCAACCAATGAAATGGTCTTAGCATAACGATAAATAGTGTGACGTAGACGCCAGGTGCAGTGAAATTTACATAGGTGATATGTGCACAAGAGTAGATTCAGTAGATTCATACGCCACATATAGGTACCACAATTGGAGACTAACATGGCGGATTTAGTGTTACACGTCATGTAACGGAGTTAACGAGCTTCTATGGTACTCTTGCTCCAAAATGTTTATTTGTTACTGCCTTTCTAGTCTACATTGTTCTGTTCATTGTTTTTGTACATGCAGTATACGCATCTATCCAAGCAAGAATGAGCTTCAATATTGTAAAAGTTTATTCGATCTCCTTTGAAATATAATTCCTTATTTCATTAAAAAAACATACCCATACTTGCAAACTGGAATTGTGGTACCTATTCGTTGGATGCATATAACACTACTAGTTCGTTTTGCTCTGTTTATTGTTTCAGGTTATTTATGATCATATGCGAAAATAAGATTGACATATGATGTGTAGTTTTTGTTCAAAATAGAACTGTTACTTTTTAAAAACCTAGATATTTTTCATTCTACCTGTCGCTTCAAGTCATTTATGACTCCATATGTTCTTCAGAATTACAATTTTTTTATTAAAATGCCATATATAAAATATTTTTATGGCAAATGCAATGTATATTTTGAATTTCCGGGCCTATAGCCTACGTACTCCAGTTTACTCTTGATGACTTTTGCATAGCTAGTAAACCATAAGCCTTAAACCATAAGAGAGAGACCAAAGCTTACTATACAAACAAGTTAAAACACCCAAGTTATATCCTTTTCTGTGGAGTGAGCCATTTCGGACATATTCCTTGTTATTTGTGTGAGTTTTGCAATACTTAAGTTTTTCTGAAATGGAAGGTGGCTATCCACTTTTTTATCCCTTGGCCGTGCAAAGAGAACGGAATTTCAAAGCTTTAAAGGATATAACTATCGCTCAAAGCTTACTGTATCCCCTTACTCCCCTTGCACCTGCAAGAAAGTCATCAGTAAGATAATTTCTACAAATGTTTATCTCGACTAACATGAAGAAGAGTTTGTAAGAATGGATAGTACAAGAGTAGAGAAAGTCATGTGAGTGCAACACATCAGATTTTTACTATCTCTACCACCTACCTATAGGTAGCATGAGGTGTAATCCATCCAAAATTCCTTATCAACAGAAATACAATTGAACCCCAAACAAAACAGTTTAGATAAAGAATCGTGTGTGATTGTGTGTGTGTTTGTTTGCTTAACGCTCATTCTTACTACCTACGGCACCACAGGCGGTGGAGACTAATGCTAAATTAAAATGGACTGACAACTGCGAAAGGAAATTCGGGAAAGAAACGTTGCAAGCCTAAGTTTAGGGTACCTCCCAGACACTCGGCAGTTGTGAGGACTGTCGTTAACCTGAACGAAACCTCGACCAGAGGGCGGCGATATTTGAACCACTGACCTCAGCGAGCCGTGCGCGTGTGTGTGACTGTGAACAGCATAGCTCAAAAAAGAAAAGTCAGTACATTCGAAACTTTGCATGTAAGTTGCAAGGATATTTATTTATAGTTACTTATTTATTTATTTATGTGGATTTACATAAGTAGATTTTGCACAGAGCTACAATTATTACGTTTTTATAAAGATAGCATTTTCATCATCGAATCCAGATGTTCATGCCCAAGCGTTCAAAGCCAAAGGCACTGTAATTAAGTTTATTACTACATTTGTTGGCTAGTTCATCATTCAACAGTGTATGTGTATTACATGACACATGAATCGACAAGGTCAAAGCAGAATTTCTTTCTTGCTACCAGGGTCTAATTTATCGAAACTAGAAACCGTAAAAATCTCTCTGGTAGGAGAATGAAGTATCAAACGAGAGGCAGAGTAATAAAGTCATAAAAGTGGACATCTGTACGGCGCTCTCTTGTTCAATATGTATGATCTCATTTTGCAGACTAGTCTATTCATATGCGAGGCAAATTTATCCGGCAATCCCATTTAAGGGTGGCTTCAGTTTCAACCAATCATAGCCGTGTAGCAGTATAAAATTGTCGAATAAGAACACTGCCGTTTTTGTGACACTTCAATTTCGACTGCTCTAATTTGGTAAACAAACTAAAATGAAAACCTGCTTCCGTATAATACACTTTATATCTAAATATATCATACCGGGTGGAAGGGAAGTCATTACATTAATTTAAACCAGTGGCAGACTTCGGTATTTGAAACACATTTTGTAGCCTACGTTTTTGTCTGACCATTTCCGACGGAAATATTTTAGTTTTGTCAAACACAATCTGGCAACACTGCAGATTGTGTGGGTGGTCACTTTCCCTAGCTCAGTACATAAGCAAACACCGTAACGGTGCGTCTTGAAAGCAAAATCATACCCTATCTTGTCCTTCCGTGTTTACTGTGGGAGTGTAAGCCAATCACACGTGTTAGCTCCCAAAACATTACACGAAAGCGAAAGCGCCTGACCTGTTTACATCCACAAACCACGTCAATTCCCTGACCAACCTCAACGCAAAGTTGTCAACTTACCTCACGTCTGAGAGAGCAGCTCGGAGTATGCCTTCACGTCTTTTAAGTGATTAATTATTTTGAAACCCTGTGTGATGCCCCATAATTACTACCGAAGCTATGTCAGAAATAAGTTACTCTAAACATATTGCAAGTAACAAACTGTTATCTTCGTACATTCTTATGGAATTATGCATCCAATTTGGATAAAAAAAACCGACCTATTTTTTCGAAATCTTCTGATCAAAGAACAAAATGCCATGTGACTTTTTTGTTTGTAATGCTTCTATGAAGCACATATTAGAAGGAATGTAATGTCTTTCCTTCCATCCTGTATATAGGAGCTATATAGAATGTTCCCGAATCGCCGTCCACTTTGTTTGAATAGGCAACCCACTTGACAATATGAGGGATGATAAAGATCTCTACTGCAGTATTATTACACTAAGTGGAACTACTTCCTCCCGGTTCATTTGTTTTATATAAATACAAGCTTACCCGTATTGCAAACGCTGTCACCGACAGTATATTTGGCATACTGACATTTGGCTTTGATTATTACTTCGATTAATCGACTGATTGTATTTATCATTAATTGTTTTAATAATAAACTATAGTGTTTATCATCCTGAATATAAATGTAATATTTCATTATACCTAAAGTATAATAATGATAATGATAATGATAATAATAATAATAATAATAATAATAATAATAATAATAATAATAATAATAATAATAATAATAATAATAATAATAATAATAATAATAATAATAATAATAATAATAATAATAATAATAATAATAATAATAATAATAATAATAATAATAATAATAATAATAATAATAATAATAATAATAATAATAATAATAATAATAATAATAATAATAATAATAATAATAATAACAATAATAATAAAGCCTTGTCTGTTATGAACTATATATTCGCAGCTGTACTTTGTGTACGAGTGGTTAGGGCGAAGAATTTCTACAGAAGAGGTTCCGAGTTGGAATCGAGCTACACTCTGCAGGTTTTTATGTCTGTAATACATACTACTATACTAATACAATTATGTCCCTATTTTTAAGCGTTTCGAGAAAGATTGTTATTAGTCTATACCAGGGATGTCAAATATTGTCTCTTATGTGCAAGGATGTTACCCTGTCGGTCCGCCCCACTTCCTTCGTTTTGTGCAGGAAGCATTTGCCCTTCACTCAAACAGGTAACCAAGCATTAGGGAGCTTTGTTTTTCTGTCCCTAGAACGTGTCATAGCTCGGCGAAGAGTAGATGTGGTAAATCCGCCCTCTCCTCTTTCGTATAAGGTAGGGAATCACTAGTCTAGTCGAATATGTTTCCAGAATATTCATTTCGGGTATAAAAGCGTCGTTTCTCTCGTGCCAACAAATCATTCAATAGTAAGGTGCCGAATATGTATAATAAATAGGGAACGGATTTTTAGATGCTAAAAAGTAAAATTTATTTATTTTTATGCATTAAAAGTCAAGAAAATATTTGTTAATAAGTTCAAAATATTAAGTAAAACACAAAAATATTGAGAGGTAGAACTGAAACTTAAACATTCAATGCCATAGCTGGGATTTGAACCACAGACCCTCCGCTTACCAGGCGGGTGCTCCAACCATTAAGCTACTGTGACAACCTGACAGAATGACATTGAATTCTCAAACCAGTTCGTATTTTTCCCGGTAAACCACAAAGGCAGTGTCACATCAGAGACAATTACCCCAATGGTGACTTACTATTGCAAGTACTTTATGTCCCGGGATTAAATAACCTTCAGATGGTAATTATTATTTATGTATGCCAACAAACTTACTGTTGGTGGTTCAAATCCCAGCTGTGGCATTGAATTTTTAAGTTCCAGTTCTACCTCTCAAAAGTTGTCGACACATGGCTTGTGTGTTTAAAAACACCAACAGTAAGTTTCACTGGCTACAGCTAGATGGCGCACCGGCTCATTATGACTTAATGGCACAGACTTTTCTCCATCTTGTCTATTCACTGAGGTGGATTGGCCACCGCGGACCTATATCCTGACCCCCTCGTTCAGGTACCTCACACCTGTAGATTTCTTTTTATGGGGAGGACATCTAAAAGCATAGGTCTATTGCAACAGGTCAAGAAATATTGGGGTTCTTGTAGACGCATACTCGCTGGCTGCCGTCTGTGACATCAGAGATCTTTCGGGATACAGAATGGCGTGTTCACACTGCATACGTATGGAGGGATGTCAACCCATATCGAAGGATACAAAATGAAAGCACCAAGGCCTCGGTGGTACTGTATTGCTTTATAACTTGAATCTCAAATGCAAGCAGAGTGAGAAACGCTAACTATTAAGTGACTAATAGTGATTTATCAACTGTACTGAGAAAATAAAATATTGGGTATGTAAAACTCGCCTTAAATTTTCATTGCGCAACAAACCATTTGCACTGTCTTGAATCCGATTAAAGTATTTTTATTAGTCCTTTCACGAATCACAACCTATTTCACACACCACTACACTTCCCCGAGTACAGTATATTGTGTATGTATTCATACTGCATTATACCCCTTAAACCCCTGTAAGTCGCAACCAACCTTACCCGCGCGCCATGCACATTTATGACGCATAACTTCAAGAAGGGGACAGGGATTCAGGAACACCATATATATCAGGTGTCCCAAAAAACACCGGCAACGTTTAGTATGTTAGGGTGTCCCAAAAAACACCAACAACGCTTACTATGTTGTGTGGAATGGCAAACAGATTGGTTTTCAGATAGGAACCCCTGTCCGAAAATGTACGGTTTGGACGCTGTAACACATTAAAGTGTGAGATGGGTGTATGTTTACATTTCATCAATAAACCCAACATCAAGCTGTCTGCATTACATTAGTCGCTCCGTGGACTTGAGCCATAAAGTCCTCCACTGACGTTACAGGAGTGTCATACACCATACACTTCATAGAGACCCACAGAAAATAGTCAACAAGTGCCAGATCTGGCGACTGTGTTGGCCATGGAACCGGTCCACCTCTATCAATCCATAGATTTGGATATGCGAGTTGTGGTGATTCCGGACATTTACATCAAAGTGTAGCTCATGCCGCTCATCTCCACAGCACAGCACTGGTACATGTCGCACCGCTTTTAAAACGTTATTGTCCTGGAATATACACAAGGAATGCAGTAGGATACGCACCAAGGACTCAATGAAGGAATTATAATCAGGTTATTATAATCAGGTCGTTCATCCCACTACACAGAAGGCTAAAGGGTTACATACTTTCCGTATTAAGATACTAAAACGAATGCTAACAAATTATCACAACCGTTCGTTCTCAAACTTTGACACTCTCCAGTTTGCCATCCCGTACAACATACTAAGCGTTGTCGGTGTTTTTTTTTTTTTGGTGTTTTATAGGATGTCCCAAAATTAGACCGACAAACTTTGGGAACTGATGGATAACATTATTTTAAACACATTTTGTTAAGGTAAGTTTTTTTCTGCGGTGCTTCGTTTAAGCGCTAGACGAGTTAATGTAATAGATTACTGCCTCCCACCCAGTTTAAGTATTTGCGGCAAAATCAATTATGCAAATTAGTATTGCATTTATCTTAGTAAGGCACACGATCTTAAACCAAGAAACAAACACAGAACACATAAACAAAACACAAACTTCTCATTGTTTACAGTTAATCACAGCTTCACTATTCAAAGTAAATTTTGGAACGCACGCCGATTGCGATTAACACAAAGAGTGCATCGGCGTACCCTATTCTGGCGCACTCTCACAAAGACAGGAGCCAGTTCTCTGGTTAAAAAGTTAGTCGGTCTAACTTTGAATAGCATGATATATACAATATATACTGTGGTTTTTTATGCAACTTGGATGCGTAATTCCACAGGAATGTACGCACGTAACAGTTTGTTACTTGTAAGATGCGTAGAGTAACTTATTTCTGACATAGCTTTGGTAGTAATTAGGCGCCAACACACAGGGTTTCGAAATAATTAATCATGATGAAGGAATACTCCAAGCAACTTTTTCACACGTGCAGTAAGTCAACAACGTTACCTTGAGGTTGGGAGCTGGTTTGTGGATGTAAATAGCTCGGGCACATTCGCTTTCGCTTTAATGTTTTGGGGGCTAACGCTTGTGATTTGCCCACACTCGCGCAATAAACACAGAAGGACAAGACAGGGTATTTGTGTTCTCAAAAAGCACCGTTACTGTGTTTGTTTATGTACTGAACTAGGGAAAGTGACACCCACACAATCTGCAGTGCTGCCAGCTTGTTTTCGAGAAAACTAAAATATCTCCGTAGGAAATGTTCAGAGACAAAAGCGTAAGATACAAAATGTGTTCCAAATATCAAGATCTATCACTGGTTTAAATTAATGTATAACTTCCCTTCCAACTGGTGCACACACACACACACACACACACACACACACACACACACACACACACACATACTGGTGTCCCCCCCCCAAAAAAAAAACACCGACAACGCTTAGCAGACTGATCCGTTTTCAAACAGGAACCCCTGTACGGAAATGCACGGTTTGGACGTTGGAGAGCGTCGAAGTTTGAGAACGAACGGTTGTGTTGGTTTGTTAACATTTGTTTTGGTATCTTGATACGGAAGCTATCATGGGCGTCGCGACGGGGGGGGGGGGGGGGGGCTTGACGTAAAGAACAATTTTCATTTAACACAAATTAATATGGTTATCTGCAACAAATATAAATTTTGACAATAAAATAATGAATTAATATTATCTGATTGCAAACTTCCAACATGTGGCCCCTGCCTGGAAAAGTCTGCCGACACTCATGGAAGCTATGCAACCCTTTTAGCCACCTTTCATTGAAAATCTTCAAAGACAACCGCACGTAATGGGTCATGTGCATGAGGCTCACCACCGCCGACACAGGCTCTGTAATGACGTCGGAGGTACACAGTTCGAAGCCCGTTTGTAATATAGACAGCTCGATATGGGTTTATTGACGAAATGTGAACCTACACTCATCTCACACTTCGATGCGCTTCAGCGTCCAAACCGTGCATTTCCGGACAGGGCTTCCTCTCCGAAAACCAATTAGTTTGCCGTCCCGTACAACATATTAAGCGTTGTGTGTGTGTGTGTGTGTGTGTGTGTGTGTGTGTGTGTGTGTGTGTGTGTGTGTGTGTGTGTGTGTGTGTGTGTGTGTGTGTGTGTGTGTGTGTGTGTAATAGAAATTCGCTTAATCTATAAATTTTCCTGTATGATGCGTTTTATAATTTTTCTATACTAAATGCCTAGTGCATTTCTGTTCTTTCTTTTAATATTATTTTTTTTAAATTCTCAAAGGAGCAAAATGTATGAAAACCAGAACAGTATGTACGGATATAATTCTTCTACCTACTTCATGGATTAGGGTTTAACTGACTGTTCTGGTCTAATACCATCTTGGTATCGGAAGAACTGGATCTCTTCAACGTCTGAGTTTAACAGCATCTTGGAATACTGTTTTGATCGATTTTTCTAACTGATCGACACAGTTATCTTCCCACTATATTTATTTCTTTAACATTAATAGCACATTTTTTTTCTCGTTTTCTTCATTCTTTATTCCGTTTAGTCTTGTAAATCCCAATGAGGATCTAAGTATTTCATTTCTGCGGCTTGGATTAGGAAGTAACATCCTATTTATGACAAATTCACTACAGTGTAGCTAACGCAAGGTTGCCGACTTTTGAAAGTAAAATTATCGTACCGGGCACTCAAAATTATAGATTTGGATTCAAAAGTATCGTACATCATAAACCAAATGCAACAACAATGAAAATATCAGCACAACACTTTGAAAATGTAATAGTATTGATGTTTGTGGTATCCACTTACAAGATTGATGACCTCAACCTGCGTTACAACATTAGCACCTATGTTTCTCGCACTATTCATCTGAAAGTTCATCATCTTCCTCAACTGTTGCAGCATTGTACAAGTTTGTTGCTGAGATAAACTTTAACATCATCTCGGTAACTTACAGATTTTCCGACCTACCACATTCTTTCATAAGCTGAGACGACAGAATAAGTCCATTACCGTATCAAGCGCCAATCTGTTTTTAATTTTGACTTTCATTAAGCCCAGTTTAGAAAAAAGTCTTCCACAAGAAGCGTTCCTGTGTGGCAACGAAATTACTGACAATGCAAACTCCGCCAGTTCTTTGAAATCAGTATTTCCACCAAGGTAACACAAGTGTTTAACAGCACTCCAGAAACTGTCAGGTTCAGGCATGTTCTTTACTTCATACGGAATATCACTCATTCCTAGTTTTCTCCATTGATCATCAATTTTCTGAACAGTGCCTTCTTCGTTGAGATTACCAGATCTGGCGATAAAGAGGATAAAGGGTAGAAGGATTAGTAGGATATGGAATCGTCTTAGAGGGATGGTGACTGGCCATGAGGGAAAAGTTATGTCGCTGTTTATAATTAATTTTGTTTCGCTGGTGTGACAAACCACTGAAAATGGTATTTCGCCGGTATCGAACTATCAACATTCAAATTATCGTACACCCACATAATTATCGTACGGCTTGGTTACCATGAGTTCAAACATTAAAATTATCGTATGCCCCCATAATTATCGTACGGATTGGCAACCCTGAGCTAACGGAACTGCCACGTTTAATAACATTTTAATTTTGTTTCTGCACATGTAAAATGTTTTCTTATCAGTTAAACATAGTCTGGTATTAATTTAATTTCTATGTTATATCCAAGTTATAAGAAATATTAAAGTTGTGCACTTCCTCTCGTTATTTGAACTAAAATTATTTTAAACCAAATTGTTATAGGCACTTTTGTTAAAATAAACAAAGAAAAACTGTCCACTTAGAGGATGGTTTTGGGGTGGCCGGATTTTCTTGATCTTCAGGCATTTTTAATTATGCCGTTCTCTCTCTCTCTCTCTCTCTCTCTCTCTCTCTCTCTCTCTCTCTCTCTCTCTCTCTCATACACATACAAATACACCTTTTTCTTCCTCAGGTGACTTCAAACCATTTATTTTTAGTGGAATTTTGATATAGAATTTTTGTGTGGAATACAGTACTACCTCTACTAACATAAGCGGTGAAAAAAACAAAAATACTTTCGTATATTCATAGGATCTCAACGTATATTTCGAGTGAAGTCTTGCTATTGAATTTTTTGGTGGAGAGTAGTTCTTCCTCTAACTAAGCGATACAGAAAATAGCAACTTATTATGTGAATAAATTGCAGCATTCCTGTACAATGGCAAACGCACGGCTCTAGAATGAGTTGTGAGTGTCTTAAAAGCTCTGTTATTAATATTGATAACAAATGGTGCTAAATGCGGAAACAAAAGTAAAGCATAGAGCGTGGGAGAATTTCCTGTTACGCCTATCCTTGTTTACGTGTTTGTGAGTCAGAAATATGTATAAGGCAGGATGATGCGAAAGATATCTAATGCAAGCAACACGCTACTACAACGCCCAAAGAGGGGAAATGTGATTTCTCTTCCTTCCTTAGACGCACAACGCTTCCTCTTGTAATTACATGACTGAAGAGATAGAAACGTAGTATGTATATCCCCGATGGGAGTTCCCGCTCTTTCATACTCAAATATCACAACATTGTCGAAAAACGAGTAAATAAGTGTAAAAACTCTTTCCTTTTCTGATTCACATCTACTTATTTGTCCAAGGCCTGAGCAAGACACACTTAATTTCAAGGTTATTACAGACCGAAAATAATGTACCTACTTATTATGACAATAGATATATCTCCTCTAGTTCTGGAGAAAATGTTTTATCATTATGTAATATAAAATCTCAGATTAATTCTTAGTTTGAATTTGAAACAATGAAAACGAGAATTAACATGTACTGCTCTCATGTATTGAGAATTGCTCTCTGTCGTAGATGTAAACCTGAAAGAAACATAAAATAAACATAAAATCCGTCATAATCACTAGGTGTGTTTGATGTTCAATGCCGCATTTGCGTTGTGAAGCTATTGGATGGTACGATAGTTGATTAGTACGGTAGTCTTGTTCAGTACAATAGAGTATAGAGCAGTACACACATGGCGTAATGGTTAGTTTCTCATTGCGTACTAGTACTCATTACTTGTGATAGTAGATACACAGTTGTCATATGAGTTACATTTCATTTTGACTAGCAAATGAAGATTTTGATAGTCAGATTGTAGTTACCTTCCTATTGTACCGCTGCGACCCCTTGTTGCTATCTACAAAATGCGTATTTCTGTACCTACTGCCCTTCCGTATCCTGTACAATCTTTAAGCGCTAAGTAGAGTATCTGGGATCATGCAGAGAGTGGAATTTCAAAGTCCGCATAAAGCGATCTGCTTTTTCAAATATTTCACTATCACTTCAGCCCTCTGTATCCCTCTTGTACAGAAACAGATTTCTGGATTATTCAGTGTCCGATATTGGCAGGTTTCACTGCAAACCTATTTTAACGCACACCATAACCCTAAATAGTAGGTACATAAAATGTTACTTTTGTTAATGGAAAAAATTGTGTCTATATTGACTTGAAGTTGAGCAACAAGTGTTCGATGTTGTCTTCCACATGTCTCAATCCATTCCTTATATTCACCCGTCTTTAAGCCTTTAATCACAATAATTTGAGCCGTGGGTACGACGCGCACTTTAATGCGTTGTTTGAGATTTACATAAAGCATTACGTCCATACTAATGTCATACAGAGAGGGTATCTCTGAGTGTGTGTGTGTGTGTGTGTGTGTGTGTGTGTGTGTGTGTGTGTGTGTGTGTGTGTGTGTGTTTGCGTTTGCGTTTGCGCGCGTAATTATTTTGCCGTTAAAAGCATTGTTCTTCCCGACGGACACAGGCTATAAGACACCTAATTTCAATCCCTAGTGAATAAAATTCTAAAAAGTATTTACAAGACCTGGATATTAGAATAGATGCGTATTGCAGTCATAAAATAAACTACTCGCGAAGGTGGCCTTTCTCTTTCGTAGAGAATACCATGTAGCATAAAATAGCAGGTAATCCACAGTGAATGCACTTACAAAAAGATAAAAGTTTGGATGTTTAATTTCGAACGGTGTACATAGCTGATCTCGATTTAACAACTGAGAAAACAGAAGACAGAGCAAAACAAAAGCTAAAAGTATCTGCTTGTAGTGCTTTGTTATATTTCCTCTGTGTGTTTTAATGGAGTTCATTATCAACATATGCTCAATTACTGTACCTATAGAGAATGGAAATAATGTAACATCAAAATTACCTAATCTCTATATATAACATAATGATCAACTCACAATATTGCCTTCTCTGGGCGGCTACAATCTGTGTCGCATTTCTAAAAATTCGACTTGGGAAATTAGTATTGGGGGACCATTACTTACCAGTCTCATTTCTATTTCTTTCTATACTGGCGTTAGAGATTTTTTTATTATGTGAAAACTGTGGAGTCTTTATGTTATTAAATAACTAGCGGTCCAATGAGGAGGTGCAACGTTTTTGAAGTTCCATCTATTGTGTTATAACAAAAACATTGCTCGACCATTTCGATGTGTCCTTAACTCTCTAGAGCAGAAACAAATAGGTTATACACAATTTCAGTAACTTGAAATACTGTCGGGGGAGGGGGGGGGGGGGGAGGATCTTAGTAAAATCAGATGTTCAGAATTTCTAGAGATTTTATAGCCATTTCCGTTAATATTAGGGTATTTTTCGCCTATTATTAAGAGTATCACAGAGCTGTACAAAATTACAATTATAAAGTCTTTATAACCAAACCCATCATGCAGAAGATGTCGATATAACATAGAAATTGCAACTTTAAAGATACTCCCACACCACACACCATAAACTGGTACTAGTGGGCTGTCTCGCGCAGGTGCGATGTATACCACAAGTGAGACAACACATACACGCTCGCACACACACGCATACACACGCACACACACGCTCGCACACACGCACACGCACACAGGCACTCGCATGCATGCACACACGCACGCACACACACACACACGCATACACACGCATACACACGCTCGCACACACGCACACGCACACAGGCACTCGCATGCATGCACACACGCACGCACGCACACACACGCATACACACGCACACACACGCTCGCACACACGCACACGCACACAGGCACTCGCATGCATGCACACACGCACGCACACACACACGCATACACACGCATACACACGCTCGCACACACGCACACGCACACAGGCACTCGCATGCATGCACACACGCACGCACGCACACACACGCATACACACGCACACACACGCTCGCACACACGCACACGCACACAGGCACTCGCATGCATGCACACACGCACGCACACACGCATACACACGCACACACACGCTCGCACACACGCAAACACACCCACACACCACACACACGCACTCGCACGCATGCACACACACGCACGCACACACGCCCGCACACACACAAACACACCCACACACACGCACTCGCACGCATACACACGCACACACACGCTCGCACACACGCAAACACACCCACACACACGCACTCGCACGCATACACACACACGCACGCACACACGCTCGCACACACGCAAACACACCCACACACACGCACTCGCACGCACACACACGCACACACACGCTCGCACACACGCAAACACACCCACACACACGCACTCGCACGCATGCACACACACGCACGCACACACGCTCGCACACACGCAAACACACCCACACACACGCACTCGCACGCATACACACGCACACACACGCTCGCACACACGCAAACACACCCACACACACGCACTCGCACTCGCACGCATGCACACACACGCACGCACACACGCTCGCACACACAAACGCACACAGGCACTCGCATTCATGCACACACGCACGCACACACACACTGATGCAAGCGAATGTCCCTCTTATAAAACTAAGGCGAATACGATTTATCAACGGAGGACGGCCAATTCAAGGTGTGCGTTTCGCGTAGCAGCGAGAAAAAGTGTATCTATACCCAAAATTGTTAGGTCGGGCTTTCGACTTCCTCGCAATTACCATAAGACCAGCAAGTGCGCCAAAGTTATGAAGGAAAGCACTCATATTTGCCACGAATACACTGACATCGTTGGCATAAGCTAAGGAAGAAAATCGATATCCCTGAAACGAAATTCCAGCAATCATTTGATCTAACCGATAAAGTGAGGGATTCAAGGCCATCGCAAACAGAACCATGGATCCGGACCGGACATCCGGGAAGAACCGACCTTCGAACAGAGATATTATTAATAATATTAATTTTGTACTGCAGCGGAAATATCATTATAAAGTAATTGTAGATTGTGCACAAATGCGTCAGGAAGCCCATATCATTGCGGTGCCTCACATAAATAAACATGTGACATGCTGTCAAACCCAGGATGAAAATCCAAGAACGTTAAAATTGCCCGTTGGCGGGTATGCTGACAAACAGCAACACTGTAAGGTATCGTACAAAACACATAAAAAATAATGCGGTCAGGTACACCACATTACTTTGCTGGGTGCAGGAGATCTAGAAGCAGGGGTCACAATATATTAACAAACACCCACGCCAGAAGCTCATAATCGTAAGTTAGTAAACTAATGGGCATATAGTTAGCGATATTGGACGAATTACCCCGCTTGAATATAACCGTTAGAACTCCCTTCTTTTGCGAGACCCATAAATGTTTACGTTGCAGAATAAATTTAAAACATATGCAAAGTCATCACCAATGATATTCCAAAAGGCCGGGGGATTCCGTGATGCCTGGAGTTTTGGAACGTTTTCCTTGTAAGAGAGTGGTATAAGCTTCTTTATGAATCGGACGCATCAGTTCATTTGCTTTTCCAGAAACGTCTATCCAACAGGATATGGAAAAGTGGCAAGGGAGGGAGAGGGCCCCGGTTGAGAGGCAAATAATTGCGTGTAGAACAATCTAAAACAGCATAAAATATCCTGTCGCTGTGTAAGCAAGGTTCCATTTATATTACGAATGGTTAAAATCATCCGGCTTTTGCGCCGTTGAAAATCGTGCATCAGTTGGAAAAGATTCGCTTTTTCATTTGGGATTTCTTGCTGTGTTCTGCTACGAATCCTAACACCTTCCAGTGACGTATAATAAATAGTAGTAATTTTGGCCTGGTAGCAATTCATTTTAATACGTAATTACAGGGGAAGTTTGATGATTCTCCTGAAGGGACAGCGGTAAGAAAAATTTAAAAGACATTCCACATCCTGATGTGCTCCGCACGCATAATGTTTACCAAATGCTTTTATTTTATGCTTTACAAACAGGTCCCATCAGTCCGCGATATCGGCATATTTACATTTGTGAGACTGCCATGCAGCCCAGGAATGGGCAAAGTCTTGTATACAACCAGGAGCATAGAGGACAGTGGCGTTCTTTTCCCCAAAATACCGAATATTCCGTTGGGAAATGCGGAACATTTAGTTTAATATGCATGAGTACAGCTCCATAATCTCTAAACATAACCTCTACCATATCTACTACCTGCGCACTTGCCGTTAATCCAGGGGACACGTATATTCTATCAAGTCTAGCTTCTGAATTGCTAGGAAAATATGTGTATTGTACCAAACCACGTAATGAGGTCCAGACATCAGCCATTCTCAACTGTGACGCCAATGCATTTAAAGGTGCGTCAGGATGGCAAACACCTTTACAGTCCCCTGCATTTCACACACAGTTAAAGTCACCACAAAAATGTATCGTTCTGGAGGACTTTGTAAGATGGAGGGCACTTCCGCCTGGTAAAAAATGTTCTCGTCTTTTAGCACTACCTGTTGCTGCAAATATATTTACAAAACGATGTCCTTGAAAACTCCCACTAATACCTCGTCCCTATGGAAACTTATCAAGTGATTCAAGTGCAATGTCTGCTTTTGTTAGAATCGCACTTTACCGGAAACCTTGTCTGTTGGCTGACCAGTCGTAGGAAGGCTTCATCCGGTCTTTTCCACCTTGATGTGTTGATGGTCATCACGTGCACAGCATGAAGATGGTTCACCGGGTTCCATGAGCTGACCTTCCAGATGCGCCTTCACAACCACCTCGCTTCTTGCGGCCCCAGCCGCATCCTCCGCCAGAGTTACCCTGCATACCACGATATTCGTTGGGGTTTTGGAGCGTTAGCTCGCCTCATCCGGGTCGCAAGATCCTCCTGTGGACGTCGAACATAAGTTCGTGGCTCCTGAGAGCATCATGTCCAGTGTCACATCATCAGTTATCCTCGTGACGAACATCAACATATTACAACGCTCCGCCCCAGATGAAATTCCAGCAAGGCCTCATTCTCCAAAGGCGAAGTGTCACTATAATCGCTCCACCCTTAGATCCGCACTTGAATTAAACACAACTAACTCGCGATACACCGAAACCGAAGCACACCATAAAAAATGGTACCTTAAATATTGGCAATTAAGTTTAAGATATATCATAACCCTGGTAAACACTGCGTCACCAGGGTTACTGATAGCAGTGATATTCCTGAAAGTCCCGAGTAAATGTCTTCTGTTACGTCATAAACACGAGGTATGAGTCCACGTGGAGTTTGGTTGTATTAGTCGCAGGTAATACGGACATCAGGTTATCGCGGAAGGATACAAGGTGCGGATGTAAGGTTGGATGGAGTATAGATGTCGTTACTGTCTGCTAGAATTGATCCGCTTTTCTTGACGACAACCCCTTTGCCACATCAGGCCTTTTTAATGCCGCGGCTGCACCTATGTCCCTGCATTGGTATGCGGTACAGTTTCCCTTGTACTCAGCCACCTACGACGACATTGGCATCCATTCTTCCAAGGTACACAGCCTCACTTCAAGAAATGGCAACAACGACCTCGACGTGCTGCTCGCCAAGCCGATCCATATTCGTTTCCCACTTGCTCGCCGACTGGGTTTTGGACAGTCCTTCACAAGGTGTCCTGGTGGCCACATCCCCTGTACACACCGCTTGACGCTCGTCGTGTTGGTTGTAAACAGTCTTGCATCTGATATCCCGGCTGGCCACATCCCCAACACACACCATTCAAGTTCTTCGTAGACGTGCTTGGGTTGATTCTCTGTCTCGGATGCACCAAATAACTCAGATCCTCAAGGTGGGGCAGCTACTACATGGGCCACCTCTTCTCAACGCGGCTGTTGGAGTCTCATGTAATCTCTTGTAATCTTGTTATCTCCGAGGATATATTGCTGTCGTATCTCAGCATCACGCATCCGATCGACCCCCTCTTCCTGGGAGATGGGGGAGATTAATTGAAACTTTGTTCACCAGGTGTTTAATTGCCAGAGCAAACTCCTTCGGGCCTTCACTAGCTGTTGCAGCCTCAACTTGAGCTGCCTACATTAGGTTGCGGCACAAACGATAGTTTTCAGGGCCTCCCAGATATCTCCAGAGACCGGTGATGTTGGAATCGAATTCCGAACTTCTGCCGCCTGTGCTTAGAGGCTGGCTGTCAACTCTACCGCTTCCTCTTCTGCCGACCATAGGCTGTGGGTGGCAACGGCAGTGAACTGTAGGCGAAAGGCTTCAAAAGTTGAGGTTTGTCGTATTTTGTTGGCTTGGCGTATGCGGATGTAGTGTCGGGTCCTCGTGTCTCGAACCTTCAAGTCCTTAACTCTTCCGCGAAGCATTCTTGCCTTTCAGGATACTAAGCCGTTCCCCTACGTCCTACCGGATGTTAACGCATTGGCCAAGGTCTTTTACCTATCCGCCAGGCTCTTCCATGTGTTTCTTCACGCCAGTCAGTTAGTCAGTTTAGTCGATAGTCTGTTACCAATGTAACAAATGAGAACACCAGTTACTGCTAAACACTTTATCTCTTAAGCGCTTAGTAGTGAAGCGCAAACAGACTGGAGACACTACTGCTCACCCTAGAACGAAATACAACTCTTCCGTTGAATCGAACCACAACTGAACTGCTAAGTGACAACTCACAACTAAAGCATATTCGACACTGTACACTGCACCGAACTCCATTTCAACTGTCTCCTCAAAAACTCAACGCCAATTGACTCTCCTGGTGAATTGACTCTCTGGGCAGTGGTCAACTCCGATATAGGATCCAAATTCAAAGCAAACGTTCTGGAAAAGAAATCTGCTCGAAGCTACCACAGCGGACCTTCTGGAATAGGGAGACAACACATAATGGCTATTGTTCTGCACGGACTATTGTTGAGCAAAGGGGGCCGGACATTAGACGCACTCCTAGTCACGCCAAGGACTGGCATGCTCCATCGGCAGCTGGTAGCTAGCCTCGCGCCGCGATAACGATGTCTTAGATACCACTTAGAAAACAACGTGTATGATACTGTTAAGACTTTTCTTTAATTATTATTAATATCCATAAACATACCAGTTTTATTAACATTTTCAAAACATCACATAACATCCAAGTTGCAAAGGAGAAGAAAAGGCAGGGAAGAAAGGAGGGAGAAACAGTGAGAAAGCGAGTGGGAGAGAGAACGCAATACAGCACACAATGTGCGGGTTCTGCCAGTCTAAAATCTTAGATAATCGTATTTATAGTACCTTAAAGTTTGAAGTGACTTTTGAATGACAATATAAAACTTATTGATTGAAATCAGTATTTATTTTGGACCTGAAAATCTATACCCCTGGAATTGCAACTTCAACATTTTGGGTCCTATTCCTCTACACTTGGAAGAGTGTATGTAAGTATAACATCTGAGATACACTCACATGATTTTCGCTACCCGCTCTTCAACATATTCTAACGAACACTTATCCTTCTATCTACTTTGTATCAAGCAAGATAAACGTTTGCAGATACAGGTTTATTGCATATTTCGCCCCAAATACAAGCGCTATACGGAAAGCTGATAAATAACGAAATCTTATAATGCAGGTCGTTATATGCTGGCTTTGAAACAATCACGGAAACAAACAAATCGTGACATATCGCTTCAATAAAGTTTAATTACACGAAATTTCTTCACGTTGAATAGGACTTCACAGAACATTCACAAAAGAAATCCAGATATTCATTTTACTTGTCATGCAAATATTTTAAACTTAGGTGTTTAATTCTTAGAGTTATTCTGATAAAGTAAAAGATAACCAAAAATGGCCCTTGTAAAAATGGTATGTATGTAAAATTTAAATGTATGTAAAATGGTAAAAGTATGTATTCGTGTCGCATCCTTGGAAAATATTGATTTTACCTACGAATTTTGGTAATTATCGACATTTCGTTTTTTAGTTATGCAGTTCACAAACATACAATGGACATGTGAATACATCCTCCACAGACTCGGACCTTGTTACAAAAGTTCTTCTTCTTCTTTATTTTCCCCCTTCTATTTTCGGTTCAAGGGATCTCAAAACACATATTTTCGGTGCAATCTCAATATAGAATTTTTGGCTGAAATGCAATACATCTTCAACTCACTGCAGATAAATGGTAGAGAAGGTTAACAGTCATTTCAGTCTCTAAAGACGTTTTATAATCCTCTTTTAATACAAAACTGTGCTTGAAAAGTCGCATGTGTTGCCCAGTTGGAGCAAACATAAGTATTCACTTATTTACTTACATATGCGGAAACAATAAAAAGTCTCTAATGTGATAAACAGCTATAAATCGCGTATCACTGCAATGAAGGACCTCTGAAACCCTGAAAGTTGTTGACCTCTGTGAGAATTGCGTCAGTGAACGTCATATCAGCCGACCTAGACGGAAGCATGTTTATTACTATTATCGCAAATATCGACAAACTCATTTGTTTTGCTGTGCTACATATACTTAAGGAGCTGCATAATTTTTTTTCCACAATTAAGAGACACTTCCATAACTATACCACAATATAACACTTATTGTTTTATTTAATAACTGTTCTTTCATTTTAATGTATAAAACTATACGTAATCCAAAGCGTCCATTACCTCCCCCCTAAAATTACCTGTGTGTCCGCCACAGCATTTTCTATATGCGCGCCAAATTTCATTTAGCTAATATGATACATTATTTTTAAAAACTTAATTAAATACTCATACATGTCTAGTAAATTTAATATAATTTTCTTTTTTGGCAGAAAAATACTAATGAAACATAAACAATAATAGCTCATTTCTACCACCATCCCTAAATGAGAAAATCTATGTAATGTTCCAGCGGTAGAGATTTCTCACACATACACATATATACACATAGAAATACACAGGAAAGATAATATCGTTAAGCAATTATGAACCAAATTGCTATTTATGGCGAAGAAATACATAAAACATAACGTTAATTTCAAAGTACAGCAGCGATTATTGTTAAACAAATTCTTTGGCAATTAAGATTCGAATTTAAAATAGAAGAAAAGATAATGTGCTGATACAATAATGAGCAAGGAATGCTAATACAATTAACTTAAACTATGAAGCAGTAATTTTCGTTATGAAAATTTTTTAATGATAAACATGTTTCTTTCCCAAATTTAAGGATGTTTTAGGTTACGCATGCATTTCTTTACATAATTTAATACGCAGAACTAGAATTTCATTCGTCCTAGAGATTCCATATTAAAATTTAACCGAGAACTCATGTTTTGAGGTCCCTGAATCAAAAAAGAAGAAAGAGAAAATAAAACACCTTTAGAAAAGGTCCGTGTGTGTGGGTGAGTGTGTGTGTGTGTGTGTGTGTGTGTGTGTGTGTGTGTGTGTGTGTGTGTGTGTGTGTGTGTGTGTGTAAGAGTTTCTGCCTGTATCTGTCAATTTTATAACTCAAACGAACACATCCGATAAATATAAATGCATCTTCCAGTTTAAGAACAGCTTCTTCCAATGATGTGAAATAAAAATGTTCAAAAAATTGCCCCAACTCAAGCTACACTTTATTTACCAATGTTTTCATTCCTTTTGTTTTCTTAAAAAATGCTCTTGCGATTTTCATCAAAATACCACATATTTAAAATATTTACTCGTACATGACCAATAAAGTGTATATTTTGAATGTTCTCTGAGCAGCCTGGTAAAGTCTTCTTTCGGGATAAATTATTACAAAACACACAATATAATCCAAATATATTTATTTTTGTCACCAATCAATCAGTTGCGAGATATTTGTTGTTATTGGTTTGAATTTTACAATGCGTTTGTCTTTTTTGTAATGCTGTCACTCATTTTCTCATTATACAAGGAGTATGGGATTCCAAAGCTGGCCTATAGCGGCCCACTTGTTAAAGGTTTGAGTACAATGACACGTGTATTGAAACAATTTCTGCAAACCTTTATCTAGGTTAAATGTAGAGTTAGAGAAAGAATCTTTTACAGAAATTATATACTCTATACAAAAATGCACAATAATGGTTAGAGAAAGACGTATATGTAATACATCAGATCTTTTACCATTATATTGTATAGATCAAGATGATTACTCTGGTTCAATTGTTTAATATTAAGATCCAGAAAAACACAGAGAATCAAGTTTTTAGTTTTGTATTTATAGTTACACAACGGAATTTAATCAATTTTTACTTTCTCTACTGGTAAGTAGGGGAAGTATTGTATTCCACCCAAAAATTCGATGTCGAGATTTCACCGGAAATATATGTTTTGAGGCCCCCTGAATCCAAAAAAAGCATTTTTAGAAAAAGGTCCGTGTGTGTGTCTGTGTGTCTGTGTGTCTGTCAGTCTGTGGACAGCATAACTCAAAAATGAAAAGTAGGTTAAAGACCAAAGTAAGTATTTAAGTTTAGTGTCTTTCAAGGATGCGACACGAAGATTTTGAAGAAAATAGCCCCACCCTACACTACCCTATACATGGAAGATTTTTCGAAAATTTTGATTTTCTTGAAAATGGCTCTAACGATTTTGATTAAAATGTCATATGTTTGAGATATTTTTATGACAAATGAAAGGTATATCTTGAATTTTCTGGCTATAGCCCCTGTAGTCGTATTTACTCTGGACGACTTTTGCATAACTGGTAAACCGTTAGAGATAGACCAAATTAAACTATACAAAAAATGTAGATCTTGCTAAAATACTCAATTTATGTCTCAATAAATTTTCTTGTAGGATGAACCATTTCGGAGATATTCCTTGTTATGTGTGTGAGTTTCGGAAAACTTAAAACTTTAGCGAAATGCAACAACGTTGTTCATTTTTTTATATGTTAATCGTGCAAAGAGAACGGAATCTCAAAGGTCAAAAAGAATTGACAGTCGCACAAAGCCTTCTGTATTCTAATATTCCCCTTGCACCTACAAGGACATAAGCGATAAGATAATTTGCACGAATGTTTATCTTAACTAACATGGAGATATAGGAATAAGAGTTTGTTAGAATGGTTAGTACAAAAGTAGAGAAAGTCATGTGAGTGCAACACATCAGATTTTTAATATACAATATTTAGTAAAACATTGTGGAGTTGGTCGAATTCAGAAAACTGATGTCTTGTTATATAATCAATAGATTCTTCAAACATATTTAATTAATGTTCTTTGTAATAACATTAAGTTACATATACAAATGCGTCTGAATTGCTAGGCGTTTTCGCATTGATGTCATTAATATGCACACCAAATTTCAGCAACACACTTGCAATTCTGTTGAAAATGTTATTTACACATCAATCTTCCCTTAAAATGCTTGTTAAACATAATAGTTTGCCTTCAAACAAAATCACATGTAGGATTCTTACGATGCAATATAGCTACTCAAGTTATTTATTTGCTGCATTTTATGAATATGAAATTACAAAAATACGCCAATTGATCACTTTTAAAGAAGTACATCTGAGACTTTTAGTGCATTATTCTTGAATCTCTATTCAAAATTTCAAGTTAACGGGTCAAACTGAAGTTATGATTTTTTTGTAGTGTTTAACGCCCGCTTTTACTACATACGGCACCGCAGGCGATGACGCTGTTGATACATGGAATGAAAATGGAGCACCGGTGGAATGAGATGGCGGGGAAAACCGGAGAACCCGGAAAAAATTCGCCCCAGCGCCGCTTCGTCCACCACGATGTTATGATTAAAAACAGGCTAGATGAATTCAAGTAAACTTGTAACGCACGTTATGGTAGTATGTGGAGGAGTATCTCATTAACTTTGCAAGGTTTCAATATGGATCAACTTAATAAAGGAAAGGCGCAACGTAAAAATAAGGACGATAAACTTATTTTCATTTGTATGAATTTTTCACCGGATTTCGCAATTGTTATTTCTTTAAGGAGGCAATGAGTGAAAGTTTGCTCCATTTTGGAGAAAACCTTATTTTCGATTTCGTGAGGATAATTACTTCTGAGCTTAGATCTATACGTTGACTAAATAATAAAGCTATTACAAGGCTTAGAATTATTCCTAATTGCCTCCCATTTAAATGTCTGCTCACGTTAAAAGACTTAATATCATTCTTCCACACATTAATATTTGTCACGTTTACTCGTATTAAACTTTTCTAGGAAGCTACAATTTTCATACCAGGAATCTGAAAATGTTGCTGCATGGCAAAAAATACAATCCTATTCTGAATGAAATAAATAATATCAGTATCAAAAATAAAACATGATATACAGATATAAAAAATTAGTATTTTTACAACCCACTATCTTAATTTTATTTCAGAACTTTCATGTATTCAATATTGCAATTATGGCGCATCCTTAAATTATATACCTTTCTAATATACCATACATTTTTCATAGCTTATCTTTTTTGCATTTTTAAAACTCTGATGTGTTACACTCACATGACTTTCTCTACTCTTGTACAAAATATTCTTACAAGCGCTTATTCCTCTGTCTACTTCATGTTAATCGAGATAAATATTTGCGGAAATTATCTTATTGCTAATTTTCTTATGGGTGCAAGGGGAATAAATGGGAATATAGCAGGCCATAGTCAAATTTTTAAAGCTGGTCGCTATGTGATGGTTTTGATATTCTATTCTCTTTGCATGGGCAAGAGACAGAAAAGGTGATAAAGACTTCCCATTTGAGAAAAATACCAGTATTGAAAAATTCAGACAAATAACAATGAATATCTCCGAAATGACTCACTCCACAAAAAAGATGTATGTGACATGTATTGTGTGTTTGTACGAGATCTAAATTTTTGTATTAAGAGTTACCAGCTATGCAAAAGCCATCCAGAATGAAGAGCACTTCTGGAGACATCCCCAGAAAATCCAAGATATGCGTGTCATATGTTATAAGAATACCTTAAACATGTGTCCATGGACCCTTAAACATCACTCACTTTTGACCATGTGGTATTTTAATCAAACTATTTAGAACCATTTTTGATCAAATAAAAATTTTCGAAAAATACTCCGAGGATAATTCAGGATGCGGGGATTTCCTTGAAAATCTTCATGTCGCATCCTTGGAAGATGCTGAACTTAAATTACTAAGTTTAGTATTTAACCGACTTTTCGTTTTTGAGTAATACTGTTCACAGATGGACACATACGCGCGCGCGCCTAAATTGTTCTAAAAATACTTTGTTTTAGATTCAGGGGGTCGCAAAATATCCATATTGAGTATTTGGGTGAAATGCAATGCTTCCCCCACTTGCTATACGTAGTAGAGAAAGGAAAAATTCACTAAACGTTCAACAATTTAAAGATGTTTTAAAGTTATACCAATGAAATATATTAATACCAAAATAAGAAGGTTACAGTACACAAAAGATTAGAAATTGCAACAATTACTACCCTTAAGTGAAACATAATATTGATACTCTACAGAGTAGGAGAGAGATATGAGAATGAGGATGCACATTATTAAATTCACGTGAAAAAATAAGATTATTGTCGTTATTAAACAATAATAATTAAATGAATAGTTTCTAATATTGTCCTCTTTAGATAAACAAATCCACTCACTTTTTAATACTGCTGGTGTAAATTAGCTAATTAAATAGAAACGTAATTTACTGGTGAATTTTATTTTAATCATACTAAAATTGTATTCATTAAACTTTACACGCTTGAACCTAAAAAGTACTAATTAAAAAGCATGATGCAAAGCAGAGAACAAACGCATGTAATAGACAAATGAGAGCCCAAATGCAAACACTACTGGATTATGTGAAAGTTGAACATGTACCATTGTGAGTATAGAAAATGAGGTGAAGTAGCTCTATACTGGAGTTGTCTTACCTTATATTGAAGGAGACGCTCGATATTGCCCGCTGTAGCAGCCTCCGTTAAGCGTAACCAAACACAGCAGAATGAAGAAGACAATTTCTAGTTGCGCCTGGAGGGTGAGAGAGGATGCGGTCCGCAACACACTTATGTCAAGAAGTTGCGGCCAGCACATTCTATAGGCGTTTCTCGCAACAGAGTGTTAAATCAGCCTGTCAGCTTCCTGCACACCCACTGTCAGTCAACTCCTTCACTAACGCACATAAATCATTTCATACTCTTGTTTTCACCACCTCCCTGTGCAATGTATATTGCTGATTTATAAGTTCCGTTCTGTGTTGAATGATCGACAGATATATGTAAGAAATATATTTGGGGAGTGGTATTATATTCCAGCCGAATCAGTAGCTTGTCTGACGCAACCTTTTAGTTTGATCATACAGTATTTCTCTTAAATATGGTTAACGACGGTTGTCAAAATGATTTCAAAAATTAAAAAATAGGATATTACACTTGGTACCTGGGTTCATTACATTCTACTGAATGCATTAATAGCAGTCTAATCGTTTACCTTACGGTGTACATTGTATTTATGGTCATGGCCACAGAACGGATAATGTCAGCGGCACCGTGGAGCCAACTAGAGTTCTGCGGCACACAATGAAATGTCCAACAAAACATGAACAGGTATAAAAAGAACTACCGAAATATACTTAGTTCTCCCTTTTTACGTTCTCTACGTACTTATGCTAAGCATAAAATTTTTAGAAAAAGGTGTGTGCGCGTGCGTGTGCGTGCGTGTGTGTGTGTGTGTGTGTGTGTGTGTGTGTGTGTGTGTGTGTGTGTGTGTGTGTGTTTGCCGATCCATCTGCCTGTCTGTCTCCCTGTCCGCCTGCCCGCCCGCCCCCACATAATCCTGTAGAACAGAATATTTATATGTATAATCATTTTTGAGACTAAAAAATAATATTATTTATTATATAAATAATTATATGATAAATAATATACTTTGATATATTTTGAAAATCCATTCGAATAAAATCTCACCAAGGTTTAACTAAAATGTTTATTTGAATTCTGTTCCAACAGGGTTATGCAACAGGACCTTTGCTATCCAACTGACAAATGTGATAAGTTTACATGCAATAGTGTTCGAGAAAATGCATCTTTAAGATGAAAAAGAATGTAAACCATAAAAAAAGTTGAGTTAAAGATTTAAAATGCTCTTCATTGTTATAGAGGTTTTCAAAACAAAGCGACTTCAATAAACGCATTTCGCGATCTTATTCACAGGCTTATAAAAACACACAAAGAGTACTTAGCAAACTGAGTCAAAACAGCAAGAAATACAACAATGACAAATTTTTCAAAGGGAAAGTAAAAAGGGGGCGTGGCAAAGTAACTTCATTGCTGCTTAAATTATTTGTTAATACTTAGTGGTGATAGAATCGTGGAACTTCAGGAATATAATCCCAACACTGTAAACTATCAATGAAAAGAAAAAAATGCAAATTTTAAATAATTTTACCTATATCTAACCTAAAATACCAGACTTGGTATACATATTAAGCTCAACAATTTCCAAGGATGCGAGACGAATATTTTTAACAAACTGCTTCTACCCCAAATTCTACGCTTTACATGGAAAACTTTTCAATGTTATTTTATTTTCTCAAAAAACTATTTTGATTAAAATACCACATACGTATTTAGGATATTTTCATGACTAAAGATGAGATTTTCATGCAAATGCATGTTTTTATATGAATCTATGACATAGCTCAAACTTAGTACTTACCAGTCCCAAATGTGTGTACTTTTTCCGTGCTTATTTGCATGTTTTGGCATTTTGGGTGATACTCGTGAAAACATGCATAATGCATGTTTAAGGATTTTTTGGCTTTATCGTGCATATAATATACATTATATTCATTTTAAATGCATGTTTTAATGCTTGAGTGAACACCTCAACTTCTCAATTTTTGTTGAAATTATTTTACTCGTGTTCTTCGCTTTAAAATATATATTGAATAATATTCGCGAAGACTTGGGATCTTCAAATACATGGACATGTATTGTAGATGAAACAACTGATCCTATGGGGCGGTATGTTTCTAATCTGACTGTAGGAAAATTAACTGCGGAAGGACCTGGTCAACCACATCTAGTGTGCTGTAAAGTTCAACAAATAAGTAATAACTCCACAATTGCAAATTTCTTTGACGATGGTTTGCGTAAGGTGCAGTCAATAGAGGTATATTATGAATTTATTATTCTCATTTGAAATACTTAACTTTTATGAAAACTTTTCTCATAAAACGCTTCTGACATTTTCAAGTAGGTATTCTTTGGCCAAATAGTTTAAATAAAGACAGAGTTTTGTTACTGTTAAGTGGCGCCGCTCCATACATGGTCAAGGTCTGGAAAGCAATCAAAATATTCTACCCTAATCTAAAACACATTACGTGTCTTGCTCATGGACTCCATCGTCTAAAGTAAACGCTTGTTTTAGGTAGTAAACAGTTTCACTCCAGATGACGCAGAGTGTATCAGAGATGCACACGCAGCGTTTGATTCTGAAAATGTGCAGAAGGATTTAATTTACATTAAAACCAACTTCTGTAATCTAGTCTCTTCAATAAAAAATTAGAAGCCACAATTCTATGCATTCCTGTGTTCAGTGAAAAAGTTTCTTTGTGGCGTGCACTCGAATGAGCAATTCGATCTGACACTGTCACAAATTTGTTCCTTTAATTTATTTATGCCAACATACTGTTGGTGTTTTTAAACACACAAGCTGTGTGAGGAAAATTTTGACAGGTAGAATTTTAACAGAAAAACTCAATGCCATAGCTGGGATCTGAACCAAAGACCCTCCGCCTACCAGGCGGGTGTTCTAACCATTAAGCTCTGATGTGAGACTGTCTTTGTGGTTTACCGGGAGAAATACGAATTGGTTGTTAGTTTAATAGTTAGAGCACCCGCCTGGTAAGCGGAGGATCTGCGGTTCAGATCCCAGCTGTGGCACTGAGTTTTTCAGTTCCAATTCTACCTCTCAAATATTCCTTTAAGTTTACACCTATAGCATCTTGTGAAGTAGAAATGTTATTCTCTACCTACAAAAACAAATGAACTGACAAACGCAGAAACCTCACAGAAAACAATGTAGAAATGTTGTTAGTTATTAACTGTGCAATAGTTATTAATTGTGCTAAAAAAGGAAAGTGATGTAAGAAAATTGGTACACGAATGATTGTGCATGTTCCATTGTTTGATAGTGCATGAATGCATGCATATTTCGGGATTTTATAGTATATGAAAGTCTCGTCTTTATTCATGACAAGTATAATGTATATTTTAAATTTTCTGGGAGTAGCTAGTAAAGTTTTCTTCATTCTGAATGGCATTTGTTAAAGTTGTAAACCTTAAGAGATTGGCAAAAACATTACCGCATAAAAATGCAGATCCCGCTGAACACACAGTCCATTTGTTAACTATTTCCTATATACGTATTCTTTGTTATTGGTTTGGATTTTCAAATGGTTATCCTTTTTTCAACTGGTAAGTCGCTATTCGTTTTTCTCGTAATCACGGAAAGAGCATAGAATTTTAAAACCGTTACTTAGCGATCCACTTTCTAAAAATCTGACTATCACTTTAGCCTATTACACTCTTCTTATACCTAAGAGAAACGAATGTGTAAATGGGCAATGAAAGTTTTTCTCGATTAACAGAACTAGACAGAAGAATAAGATTTTGTAGGAGTAATAAGTAATAGAGTTAAGAAGGTCATGTGAGTACAACTCATCAGAGTTTCTATTTTAAGCTTTCTTCAGTGGGCCTTCCTTTGAAGCATGTTTTAATGGTTATCTTTGATTTCTCTCACCTCGCTATGATTACCCAAAGTGAAGACTAAGTTGTAACTGCGTGTTGGAAACGGTCACATTGCTTCATGTTAGAATCGCACTTGTGTCGAGCCTAGGTGTGCTTTCAGTGTAATACCTCTCCTAGTAGGGTTTAACCAATGAGATCGTAAGGGGACGTCCGTCTTAAGTTTTGGATTTGGATGGTGAGACGCTAGTGCTACGTTATATCTGCTCCCAAAAAATTAAGCCAGGTACTTGTGCCAAGTTAAACCTCGCGAATTTTAATTAACTTACTTCCCATCTATGTGGTGTGATCTATATACGTATAATCACTTGGGAGGGAGGGAGGGAGGGAGGGAGGGAAGGAGGAAGGAAGGAAGGAGACTACGCTTGCAAAGCAGGAATGTAAGATTTGTTCTTTTTAGGCATCAATCTATACAAGCATTTTGCGAAGTTCCTTCAAAAGGAACTTCCAGTGTTCCTAAGCAATTCTTATTGATTTTTCTATCTTCTTTGGCTCTTCCAACATTTCGTTTTCCTGACGGTTTAAGTGCACAATTCGTTTCTGTAATTTCTTTTATTTTTTATTTATTTTTTTCTATTCTTCCTTCGTGCTATAGCTAGTTTGCGGTTTGGACTATACGATTCTACGGTCTCATTTATGTTATAGATCTGTAATACATTCATTTTGTCTCCGCATTTTCTAGTTGCGGCTAAATGGATTTCAAAAACCTCATTTCTGTTTTTTGTGGTCTTCATTTGTCTGTGCTTGCCATTGTCTATGTTTCACTGTCAGATAATTCCCTAGAATTTCATTAATGTCTCTTTGAGGTTCTTGTTTCTTAGTGTTGTGCCATATAATTCTTTGAATTGTTTAATTTTAATCTTATGTGTAACTCGTCAGTGTTTGACAGCTGTCATCCCAAACATGTAAATGTATTTATTTCTTCGGTTACTTTGTTACCTAGTATAAAGTTACTCCCGCATTTCCTTGAAATGTCATTGATTTAGATTTCCCTGAAGATATTTCAAAATTATAATTATTATTTAATGGAGTTTACACATTGTCCTCTGTAGTGCTTTTTCCATTACACTGAAGCTGTTTGAAGCCGAAATTGTGAACGCCATAATTATGGATATAATACTGCATCACATGGCGGAATTAACTAATCAGAAAATGTTAAAATTGTTACATGTATAAATGTACGAGATCTGGGAATATTAGTTGTGGTTAAAATTGTCAGAAGGGACACGTAATGTTGCAAGCAAGTCATTAGTGGTAAATTCCAGGTAGTCAGCCTGATACATAGTAATACCGATTTTCCTGCAAATCGCTCAGTGCAGGTGTTGAGCAGGAGTGTCGGAGACTTCTTCGAAACCCGTAATTATGAGATAATTAGGAGATGAACATTGAGAGCATCATGACGCGGAGTTTTCGCGCCATGAAATTGGAGGGGTTTTTGAGGGGAAGTCCGAGGTGACTTCTGACCGGGAGTGCACGGAGCAGGCACTTGCCGGGCAGAACCCCGAGAGAGCGGTTCGGTGAGACTTGACCTCCAGAGCCTGGACGGAACGGGTCACTACACTCGTCGCCTAAATCTCCGAACGAACACTTCAGTCACGGGACTTGCATTCCGGATCCTCGAGTGTGAGAACACATTATATTTAATAGTGACAATCTTCGGTCTTAGTAAAGACACAGTCACGACTTAACGTTGTTAATAACGATCGGCAAATCTCACGCAGCCTTATTTTGGTGAGAATAAAAGTATTCAAACGAGAGTTCTGGTTTTATTCGCAAACACCCACGCATACCCTGAGGTTAAAATCACATGCCAGAGCAGCCGGAGCAGAAATCACCAGAAAGCGGCATTCCGCGTAGGATACCGGAACGGAGGAGCGGGTAATACCGCATCAACACGCTGTGATCATCTGTATTTAGGAGAGTGATAATACTATTCTTTCCAAAAACAGTGTTAACATTTAATAACCTAAGCGGCTATTTTCACTTTTAAATACTTTTCCTAGATATATGTAAGTTGAAACATTATATAAAGATTTTCTTTTCACTAAAAAAATGTTAACTATACTCTTGGAATGGGAAATATGTAGGACTTATTTGTATTGACATATTTTAATATACATATGTTAGGATACATGGTCTAGTTTTCCTAACTCTTCTTCTGATAGGATTGTTTCCATTGTACTTCGGAATCTCTATCTTAACATACTCCTACTTATGAAATATAGAAACAAGCAGTGCTTTCTTTTTAATTCATTAAAGTTGCTTCAGCTATACATATGGCATATCGCGACTACAGTGAGTATTACATTGAAAATTATATAGAGGTGTACTAGTTTCTCTGTTTTATAAACTGTAGAACTGTCTTAAAGTTTGATGGGTTGTCCAGGGCCTCCCGTAGACTTTCAGGAATACCACAAGAGTCTTCGTTGATTTTTACATTGACGACAGCTAAAGATGATATGATGAACAGTAAGATTATCTAGCAGTGTTATTTTTCATTAATAAAACTTAAGCTTTATGCATACGTTTTACATGTATAATGAAATAATTAGATTTAACATAGGCTTTGCCACAGACACAAATACTACTCTGTTATCTGGGTTGGTTGTTCACTGCTATTGTTCTTATGCGAGGTGCGTAAAACTCATCTTAGGTGCTTTAATTGGGGTGTTAGAGAAACCTCAGGAGTAACCGCCGTAGTTTCCGTGCATAATATAACGGATGTGACAAGCAAACAGAACCACGCATTCCGTTACAGCGACTTTTTAAAAGCTTGAATGTTCCTAGTTCCTACAGGAAGAAGGGGTATAGAAGCCTGGATATAAACTGATAAAAAGGCTCGTAAAAAGTAGCAAGCCTTCGGCCTAATTTTAAGCATTTGTTTAAAAATATCTCAATACATAATTGAGACAAAGCTGCACCAGATAGACTTCAGTTCAACGCGCGTCAAAATCTTTGCTGTGGGTCACGAAGCAAACAGATAAATTTCAATGGCGTTAGTCAACTCGGTCGAATAGAGGAAGTCTTTTATTGTGAATTACTTATATTTTTCACCTACAGTGATGAATAAGAATGACATAAATTAATGAGACTTACTACGAAAAACGTGTACACCCATTCCAAATGAATTTTCAGTTTGAAAGTTTAAGTTTAAAATTTAAGTAAAAGCATGCGCGGACCCAAGGACAAAATTCTCTACTGATTCAATATGCCATAGTGAATCTAAGTAAAGATAAAGAGGATTTTGTCTCAAGCTTAAGGTATGTCAATAATCATAAAAATGCTCTATGAAAAACTCCAATAATTTCACTTTGCTACCTACTGTTTTCCAGATATTCCATTGCCTTAGAATCCACACACATGGATACATGTGATCTCTTTCTTGGCGTAAGGCTCTTCTTTGAACACTGACAAGATCTAGAGAGCTTTGGCTGCCATGGTTAAAAGATAAGTTGAAACTGTGGATGACGAAGTTGCTATTGTGGTCAGAACCTGTATACGAGTTGTACAGCACCACTGAAGGTAACGCAGTGCTTGAGTAGTGCAGTGTTAGTGCAGTGCAGTGCTAAGCTGTGCTTGAGTAACACGTAAATATTGTGTTCATGAGTTGTGCAATACAAGTGCGCATTGAAAATTGTAATTGTAATTATTGGAAGAGCTATTTATACTTTAGATCTCTAGCATGGAGGAAAATATAACAGGAAAGGAAGCCCCTGAATCACTCATGCAGCTGCTGCCATCTATTTTGTAACAGCTATCCTGCAAAGATGGTAGGTATTTATATGTAGGTCTACACTATGGAAGCAGTTCCTCTAAAGTGAGTGAGTGAGTGTGTCGTGTTTAAGGGCCCGTCGACAACTTGGTCAGTAGGGCCCCAAGTTCCTCTAAATAGTGTTTAAATATCGGGTAGGAAAGTGCTAGTTACTTGGTTAAATTAGTCTGATTAACCTCAAATTAATATAATTTAAACAAAAATGAATTAAAATGAGGTACTATTGGTTCATCGAAGTCGCATGATACCGGTAATAACGATGGCTTATGCCCTACTGTGAACGCACGTATTAGAACGAGCGAATGGGGTTGCACAGCAGCAAAACCTGTGCGACGTCATTATCACGTTCTTCCTTGACAGTCAGTAATAGTTTTCACTGTGTGTTTGTGTGAACTTGTGTACTTAACTTACTAATTTGTAGCTATAGATCGACAACATAGTGCTGACACTTCGGGATTTTGATTCTGAAGGAGACTCCAGACCAAGAATAAGATATATAATGCTGTAGTGCATTGCATTTAACAACAAAACAATGTGTCGCCCGACTTGCGTCAAACCGTCACCTATATGCATGGCAACTGTGATTTGCTGCCTTCGTTTCTGACTCAAACTACACCTTCCATCAACATACATGTAAAAATTCACATAACGGTCGGTTTTGGAGTTGTAATTTAATGCTACACAGATACGTATATTAATCTGAAACAAAAAAAACAAAAAAACAAACAAACAAACAAACAAACAAACAAAAGACATATTGCTCACGCGCAATTCATCGAAACTGATGGTTCGTATAAGTCGGGTTGCTTCACTGCATCTTGTTTGATGTAACTGTCTTATCAGCTACAGACTCACCTTCAGTCGGCCTGCTTGACCCGTCAGCTTCTGTGACTCGAGGCTGTGACATGAGCACAGCCTTTGTGTGGCGTTCTCATGTATCTGCTACTCTATCAAAAGTACGATCACGTGGAAACTGATTTTAGGGGGAAAAGCCAAGAAATGTATGTTCAGCTTCATTTGAATTCCCCTTAGTCTTAAGTGCATTTTATATTAAAGTATCACATCATAAAGGTGTAATGAAATGTGGACAATTACTAATTCTTTACGCCGAATCTGGCGCTCTAGAAAAACAAATTTGACTATCAAGTTTCGTTCAGTACATTTGTAAAACTATGGGCATCTACAGAGAGGTCCAAAAACAGATACACAGTGCAGATTGAATACTTTTTTCACAGAAATGCTGTAGTTACAGCCATCAATTATTATAAATTCTAGAGAATAATTTTTGTGGTTACCATCAAAACGGATTTTACAAAAATGTATGAATTTTAACTTGGGGGTATACCTAACGCAAAACTTGAAGTGAGGAGAGGTGAAAGTGGATTCTAGAGTGGTGCTGGAAAGTGAAAGTGTAGGAAGGGTGGCTCACAAGAAAACCTGACACTTCCACATCATCGCATTTTATCACCAGAAATAAATGTAACACGTCTGATAACACTGACTGACCGTCCTGTACACCTGACGTTTGAGAGGATACCCTCCCTGGACAGTGAACGAATTAAAAGTTAATATAACACATATTTAATCATAGAAGCTGGTTGGAATTGGTCTCTTAAAAATGTCAACATGTTTGGATAGCAGTGGCGCATGCTGAGGTTGTGACGAGCTATCGCTAGGGCTACCATGGGCGCGCCGTGGCCGAATGGTTAGTTAGACCACCTCTCACCGAAGCGGCACGGGTTCTTCCCACACATGTGGGATTTGTAGTGGACAAGACGACGCAGGGGCGGGTTTCCTTCGGGCTCTCCGGTTTCCTCTGCCACCTCATTCCACCGGTGCTCCATCTTCATTCCATGTACCATCAGTGTCACCGCCTGCGGTGCCATACGTATGTAGTAAAAGCGGGCGTTAAACACTAAACACTACCAGTTCCGGACAATAAGGGGTTGTTGATTACATGTGAACTTCAAGAATAGTGTATTTAAATAATTTTTTCTTGAAACAAACTAAACAACAATTATAAAAGTAAACGAATAATTTTACCATACCTGTTACTCAGACGAATTTGTCCTTGTGTTTTCCCATAAATAGAATTCTATTCGTTTCAAGGCTGACAAAGTCCTTTCAGCACTTGCAGTAGTGGAAGGAACGTTAAAATCAGTTCACATTGTATATAAACTTCACTGTACACAACATCAAGTCCATTTTATTTCATATAATTTGCAATGGTTTGAACGGACTTCTTAGAAGACTTATAAGTGAATATAACACTTTCACTTCATTTTTCAAAGACAGAATAATATCTAAATAGGAAACATAAGGATCTCTCGGTTCACATAATGCAGTTCTTGGAGAACTTTTATCATAACTCTCAAAATGTTTAGAATCCAGTAAGGCCAGAAATTTCAACTGTTTCTGTGATTCAAATCTTAGTTCACTTTGAGTTATTAACATGCCCAGGGCTTTACAGAAAATCATTAAGTACGAAGAATGGGATTCATCTTCACGACAATTTTTCTTTCTAGGCCTTTCTTCGCCCTCTTCATTAGCAACGCGCATAGTTTCTTATCATGTTTCTCCAAACCCTATGCTTCTAATTGTTGATCGCTTATGTTTATCCAAAGCTGTTCACATACGCTAAAATTGCAAAACCCGTCGTATTTCAGGTTGTTTTTTCAGTTGCAAACAACAAGCATGGCCAGCAATAAAGTCAGCCACACATAATTATCATAAATGTTTATATTAAAATATATTTTTTAACGATTCTTATTTTTCCCCCTTCTGCCCACACAGCAAGTGCGTAAGAGCTGGATTAGGCCTTCCTGTTTTATTATCACTAACATCCTCGTAGTTCTACCGCGAGTATGGTCGTTTTAATAATTCTTTTAGTGCACATTGTTCATCCATTTCGAAGAATTAGTGCTAGCAACTGTCTTGGTACGCTGTGCACTATGAAATAAATAACTAATACTAATACAGCTGTTGATTTTTTTAACGTCCTCCAACGTAGTGCCATCGCACAATATAAGGGTTTTTCCAACAAGCGGTTCTAAACGTTTTCTGAACGTCTTCCGAACCAATACCAACATTTTATTACGCACATGCGCAATCGAGCACGCTCTCAGAATTAGTTCGGAATTTTGTACGTTTGGAAAATTACTTAAACCATTATTAATCTGTGATTCTGAATAACCTGAGCACGCGTTATAGGCATGTTCCAACACGATCCAGAATCCAGAATGTTGCAATTCTACTTAGGTACTGCGCATGCTCAGATAATTCAGAACCGATTCTGGGCCGTGCTGGAGCAAACCTACTAAGAGCACGCTCTTTCCTGCAACTCCAAGCCGAGACGCTCGTGTGAGTATAGCGACATGAGATTCCGAAGCCTTGATGTTGCTTATTCCTGCATTTGCCCGCCTCACCCCTCTTTACTCGTATCATAGCAAGCATCCAAAGCCCTATCTGTCCTCTATTCAATGGAAGAGAACGAGACATATACCATCCTATGCGTTAATTCTTCATGAGGAAAATTGGCTGATTATGCAATTATTATTAATATTATTTATTAATTTCTAGTTTACTTTAGATATGGTCTTCGCTGATAGCTTTGATACCCTACAACATACGCCACTGTTGGATAGGTTACAATTCAGGCGAAGGACATTTGAAGCAGTTAAGAGATTAAACAGTAGGTATCACTATATGAATATAATGACTAGGGCTGAGGTTTTTAGGCAAATACACATTTTGTTTGCGTCCTAATATGAACTTGAAATTGAGTTTAATGTTCTGGATATTCACGCCGGCCCAAATATTTTAAGTTTTATAGCACATAAAAATGCATATTTTCTGACTTTTTATGTAACAATTTTTTTTCGGATATTCACATAAATTACACAAAAATCAAATAAAGGAGACCTTTTTAAGACATTTTCACATATTCACATGCAATCACATAAAAGCAGGAGCAGAATTATTTTAGACAAGTCACCATCCACCTCTTTGACGTTCAATTACACAGGCCAGATGCCCCAATTTCTTACTATTGGAAGAACTGATATGTCAGCTATAGTATCCCTTAACTTCGAAGAAAATATAAACATCCTGCTTTCTTAAGCTACATGAGCTCGCAAGATTTTTTTTTGTAGTGTTTAACGCCCGCTTTTACCACATACGGCACCGCAGGCGGTGACACTGATGATACATGGAATGAAGATGGAGCACTGGTGGAATGACATGGCGGGAGAAACCGGAGGAAACCCGCCCCAGCTCCGCTTCGTCCATCACAAAACCCACATGTGGTTGCCTGGGATCGAACCCGAGCCGCTTCTAACCACTCGGCTACGCCGCGGCCTGAGCTCGCAAGATAACAGGGAATTCCTCCACTGCACCTATTATCGCTTCACCTTCCAAAGTTTCAATGCATTGCGAGGATTTGTGCAGAGCATTACTTTTAAAGGACAAAAACCATTTTGGAAGTGAACCAACCTCAGTTTAAAACATTCCAGGATTGCAATTAGTTGTCCTAAAATGATTCATGTCACATGTGTTGTGCATGGATTGCATAGAATATGTGAGGAAATTAGAGCCGTGTTTCCTGACATTGTCAAATTGATTTCTAATGGGAAAAAATTGTCCATCAAGTCACCTAAAAGAATTGAAAATTTTCAGATCAAAAATCCAAACACTCCACTGCCTCCAGCGCCTGTGGTGATTCGCTGTGGAACATATTTGGCCACAATTCAACATTAGACAAAAAAAAAAACTGGATGGTTTTGCTGTTGTCATAAGATAACTAAATGGTAAAGATGCCAGTTCCATTAAAATTCTTCAAGAGCTTTTAAGTGAACTTTTAAGAAATGACTTAGCATACATTTCCAAAAATCTAAATTTCCTCTGTGATTCCATAAAGAAATTGGAATCAGCAGGAATGCCTTTGAGAGGAGCAGATCAAGTAGCCGGGGATGTGGAACAAAACTGAATGTTCTTTCTGGTCCTGCAGCATAAAACTTAAAAAGAAAATGCAGAGAAACGTTGGAAAATAAGAGTAGATTTAACTTAATGTGTAAAATTTCAAATGCATTGGATGGTCAACATGAAATTATTGATGTGAGTATGATTGACATTCCATGTTGCAATTATGCTGGATGTACTTCTTGTGACGTGGAGCGATCGTTTTCAAAATTCAAGACAATTCAATTCACAACAGGCTTTGTGAGGAAAATAAAAATAAAAAATTAAGCCACTGCCAAGATAAATTTAACAATGTCAATGACAAAAAAAATATAGAATAGGAATAATAAGTTATCCAAAAATCAAATGTAACAGCTTATATTTTATTGCAAAATTAAAGCAGGTTATTATTATTTATTTATGCCAACAAGCTTACTGCTGGTGGTTTTAAACACACAAGCCGTGTGTGGGCAATGTTTAAGAGGTGGAATCAGTACTGAAAAATTCAATGTCATAGCCGGGACTTAAACCACGGATCTTCCGGGTTACTTAAACCCGGGACATAAAGTACTTACAGCAGTAGCAGTATGGCTTTAGGGCGCTCAACTGCTGTGATCATTAGCAAAGTACTTACAATTTTATTGTAAGTCGCCCTTGGGGTATTTCTCTCTGATGTGAGATTCCCTTGTGGTCTAACCGGGAAAAAGTACGAACCAGCTGGGGAATTTAGTGTCGTACTGGTAACTTGGCCATGGTAGCTTAGTGGTTAAAGCAGCCGCTCGATAAGCGGAAGATCCGTGGTTCAAGTCCCGGCTATGGCATTGAATTTTTCAGTCCTGATTCCACCTATTAAAGCAGGTTGTTTGGAGTTGCTTTGCAGTCAGTTTTCTTATGTTTATAAGTGCCTGCTGGCGAAATGATTGCAAATTGTTTAGAAATACTATATGAGCACTCATCAAGTGCTATCCTATATTTTCTTAAATACAGAGAACTACTTCCTTTGCTTTGTAATAGCACTGAACTAGATGTATTCTGAAAGGGAACGCTAGAATCACAGAGCCATTAAAACTTCTTTTGTAGTATTAACTAAACTGCCCTTTAATTCGCATTTTAAGTATCGTATACGTAAAACAAGAATGAAAAGCAGAGCCCCAATAATTGTACAAACCATAGTGTTTGTCCAAATTAGGATGAGTGTTATTATATCTCTATCAAGTTTTAAAATTTGAAATTAATTTCGTAATGATGTGACTTCATTTTGACGCGATATAACCTAATTTCTAATGGATGACAATGGAGATACCTGAAGTTGACTCAACGTGACATAAAATAAGAGTTTCTCAATGCCAATCTTTTCCTTCCCGTTACGTCAAGCTCCGTTGTTTCTTGCTTGATTCGAGCCAATGACACTGTTAGCAATCTGAAGTTATTTTTCTTCTGTTATTTTGTTTGGTAAGCATATCGTACGAAACAGAAGAAACTCGAGCCCACCCTAAAGCAATAATTGGAGGTAGTTTTCGATTGAGTCTTTTAGGAGAAGACAGAACATATCAACCGTGTTGTAGAAATTTAGAACTACAAATAGAAGTAACTATTTTTCTTTTTTCTTTAAATTAACGTCCTCCAAC
The DNA here is from genome assembly GCA_030765045.1 of Tenodera sinensis. Classification (NCBI taxonomy): domain Eukaryota; kingdom Metazoa; phylum Arthropoda; class Insecta; order Mantodea; family Mantidae; genus Tenodera; species Tenodera sinensis. Next base: position 264,306,521 of record CM060964.1, read on the forward strand.
GTAATGTCAAATCGGATGGTGAGTGATGAAATCGGTGAAATGATGCTCAAATGAGCCCGAGGTTCATGGAGCTTTAAGTTACCCGACCTTCGTCTTCTCAGGATAACCTTACCCGGAGAACTTACCCTAAGCGAGATTCGAACTCGCGACCTCTTGAACCTGAGGTAGACATGCTAACTATCATGCTACCGAGGCGGGCTAGAAGTAACTATGCACCAAACACCATTAGGTAAGTTAATTAAGTAAAGTGTAGTGACATTTCTTTCATTCATGTTATATCGCCTCATATTACGATAAGTTCAGTCAAATCCCCGCATAGCAATCTAAGAGAGCGAGACTTGGAGATTGTGAAAAAATTAAATACAATCTTTGCATATTTACTTTCCCTAACATCTATTTACAGTGGGTAGAGGAAGTATTACAATCCATCCAACTACGCGATATCGAGATTTTATATTAAATACACGTTTTGCGCCCCCTAATTGAGAAAAAATAAAGAATTTTAAATAACATAGATGTGCATTTATGTCATGAACGACATAAAATAAAATTCGGATATATACCAAACTTAGAATTTCAGCTCGACGTCTTCGAAGGATGGGACACGAAGAATATTAAGAAAAGCCACATCCTGAACTACCTTTACATAGAAAGAAATATTAGCTGTTTTTTTATTTTCTCAAGAATGACTCATTCTTTTGGCTAAAATAATATTAACATATTTCCACGTTAAATTAAAAGTACCTGTATATTGAATAACCCTTCAAGTACTCTTCATTCTAAATAATTTAATTATGTATAACTATTATATTAAACCACAGGCGATACACAAAAACTTACCATATGAATAATGTAGATCTTGCACACAATTTAAATAGAATATTCTACGGCATTAGCCGAGAAATTCCTTACTATGGGTATGAATTTTCCTCAGTGTGAAGTTCGATCCCAGGGACCCGCATGTGGTATTCGTGGTAGACGAAGCGGCGTCAGGGCGGGTTTTCTCCGGTTGCTCCGGTTTCCCCTGCCACTCGTTCCACCAATTGCTGCAGTATCACCTTTCCAATCGTCGATTTCGCCTGCATTTCATATCATCCTCTTTCTCGCTATCATATCTGGTGCTTGGCTGATCACCTGCTTCCAGGTCTTCACTCTATCCGGTCCATAGGTTCCTGTGCTCCCCTACAGGCGTCTGACCCTAGGCACTGGCTTGTAAGTCCTAGGGGGTGTAAGTCCTACATCACTCGTCTCCGCCAGCCGCATCAGGGGAAGCAGTGGCATTACTCCCCTCGTGCGCTTTGTCTTCCGAGACAGGGAGCACTACACCGCCGCCATCACCGCAGGACTCACCCTCTTCGGCCGGCACATTCGCATCGAATTTAGCCGGACCGAATGGCACCGGCCGTGCCGTCGTTGCTGCATCTACGGACACGACGAGATCACCTGCGTGGCACAACCCAAATGCAGTGTTGCAAAAATAACCAGACAAAAATAAGAAACCTGCTAAATGTCTGTGTTGTCGAATATAAAAATATTTCTCTCCAACTAAATGCAGTTTATGAAACAACTAAATTCCTATACTAACAATGTTAAATTTATAAACTTTGCCAACTAAACATCTTCCCAAAAAGACCAGTTTTAGTTTAAAAACAACTAAATTGGTATCACTGCCCAAATGCCACTACTGCGGTGCAGCGGCCCTGACGTCCTCCTGCCAGCAGCATGACCTCACACGCCGACTGAGGTACTGCGCCACCTGCGGTAGGAGGGGCCACTACACCGGGCAAGCTTGCTGCCCATCATACCCGAGGCCGCGCGCACACACCGCCACACCACCACAGCCAGGACCACCACCGCCGCATCAACCACAGACACCAGCAGCAACAACAACACCAGGGACGACATGGACCTACGTCGCAGCCGCCGCCTCTCAACTGTCCAGTAAGGAGGTCGAGAACCTCGACCAACGACTGGGCAACATTGAAGACGTCCTCCACCAGTTAACCACCACCGTCTCCACATTCATCAACACCGCCGCCAACACCATTTCACAGCTCAACGACAACACTGCAACCGACGACGCCCTCCGTAACTTCAAGCACACCACGGCGGTCAACCAGCAAGAAGTTGGCCGCCATCAACCGCCAGCTAATACACCAAACAACCGGGTTAAACGCTGCCGCGAGGCTTCTCAACGAGCTCCGAGCGGCAGTGATTGAACTCGACAACACTGACATTCTCGAACCCTGCCAGCGCAAGTTGGCACGGATCGAGAACCGCACCACACCCACCAGCCACGAAACAGGATGCCAGACCAACTTCCCTAGCTCACATCAACTTCGCCACATGCAGTGCCCTAGACCAGCATTTCGCACAGATCGAAACCCACGGATGTACATGGATCATCGAGGTACACCCTGTACAGACCTGTGTGAGATCATGGCGTGTACCAACTACCCCGACTAGTCGCCGGTAGGCAGCTCCAATGCACGCCACTACAACAAAACCCCGTTAGCCAAGAGCATCGTTGAAACACTGCGTGCTACACTCAGGGCTTAGCCATGGGTGTAGCCCAGTAATGCCCCGTTAGTTGCTCCCTTCCCTAGAAGGCAGCGCATCACTTCCCGATATTCCGCAGGTGCTTATGCGGGACTGCACGAAACACTCGTATGACAATTTAATAAAATAAAATGTTAAACTTGTTCCCTTCCCCTTCTTCCTAACCTGGCGAAATAAGCCACTCTTTCTCTTCCAACTCTTCTACTGTCTCTCTTCTACTGTCTCCTCTTTCAAAAAAAAATAAATAAATAAATAAATAAAATAAAATAAATAAATAAATAAATAAATAAATAAATAAATAAATAAACAAATAAATAAATAAATAAATAAATAAATAAATAAATAAATAAATAAATAAATAAATAAATAAATAAATAAATAAATAAATAAATAAATAAATAAATAAATAAATAAATAAATAAATAAATAAATAATAAAATAAATAAATAAATAAATAAATAAATTAAATAAATAAATAAATAAATAAATAAAAATAAATAAATAAATAAATACAAATAAATAAATAAATAAATACAAATAAATAAATAAATAAAATAAAAAATAAAAAACAAAAAATACAAAAAAAATCCTACATAAGGGGAGAAGAGTTACCATGCTTTAGTTTCTTGCGATGCAATAGAAAAACTAGAATTACAAAGCGACCCGTTGTTTAAAGATCTCACTATCGCCAGTCTACTGTAACCCCCTTCTACCAACAACGACAAGTATAATTTAATCATTTCTGGGAACGTCTCTGTTAATTTGAAGTTGATAGAGAAATTAATTTTTGTAAAAGCAGTTTGTGGAGGAGACAACAGTCGATAAAGGAAGTCATGTGATATAACACAATGTATTATTTTATTAGTTTTTTAACTGTAGTATAATTTTATTTTTAAAAAAAGCTAAGTTAATCTGTGAAAGAAAATAACTGAAAAGTTTCCTTGAGATGAAAATCTTGAGCTCGCTCAGTAATCCCGCCAGAGTATTCATCCTTTTTCTGTTTCACGTTACTAGCACCATCTGTTGTAGAGGATGTCAACTCTGACCGTTACGCATTCTTTTGCCCGGTCTTGCGCGCCATCTACAATACAATTGTCTACTAACTGACGACCTTAAACTGTGCCGACGACAGAATTCTGCATTGTTCATTAGAATGTTCTTGTTCTTCCCTTAACCATCGAATTACCAAGCTTTATTTCATAATTTAGGTTACCAAGGGGAGTGGGGTACTTTATGACCACCACTAGTAACAATATGTTTGAGCAACATAAAAGAAATTTACTTTAAAATTGGGTATTACATCTTGTCATGTTTACAAAGGTAATATTTAATACTGTTTAGCCATTACTTTTTCACTTTTTCACATGGATTACATTATACTGACGGGGCAATACTTTATGACCACCTTGACATTTCATTGTTTCTCAAAACGACCAACAATGAAAACTTTGAAACAAATACGCACTTGATTAGTAGAAACAGTAACCAAAACTATTAAGTGCGTGTCTTATACAGGAGGGCATAAAGTACCCCCCCCCCTCAAAGTAATGCAAGGGTTAATGAAAATGCCTGGCAAATTAGCCAATTTATCGATTTCGGAGATAGGTTGGCGAATATGTTCGTCAAATGTAGGTACGTAGAATGTTTGTAATCTAAAGGCATACAGCTAAAAGCATTACTTTAGTATGCGGAAATAATAATTATATACACACATTGCGCGAATCTTTGTATGGTAATTTCCTATTCGTTCCCGCTTTTGTTACCTTACCTGTAAGTTACAGTGTAATATTATCACTAACCTCTGTGAAATATTCATTATTCATTTAAACGTGTGTTAAAACTTAAATTTTCAACGGAATTAATTTCCAATTAAATTTTATGAAGCAAGTAATATTTAATTACACTTACCTCGACACTAAAACAAGACCTTTTAACAGAAGACGGTCGTGTTAAAAATTATTTGATTATTTTGAAGTTTAACGTGATTTAACCTTAAATGAGCCCAGGGTCTTAGAGCATACAGTTCTTCTCGGGATAAGAGAAAACCTCCGGTGAAAAAAATAATCTGTGTAGTTCATCCTAACTGGGATTTGAATTAGGGACCTCTTGAATGTGAGCCAGACACACTTACCCCCACACCACAAATGTGTGTTACAAATTAAACGTCATACAGAAACATGCTAAAATATTCTTAAAGAGTACCGAATGCTGAATGTTATGTAAAGTTTCGAAAGAAAAAAAAAATACTTAAAATGTGCATGGAAAGAAATCCTCAAACATTGTAACATCAGCACCCAATTGCGTCGTAAATGCCCAAATGGAACAGTGAAGTGGATCGGCGCAGATGTGTGCAAATATCATGCGAATTTTTAAAACTTGATTTTCTTATAATTTCAGTTGCTCTAAAATGTTCCACATCATGCAGATAGATATTTTTGAAGGTGTATGAAACAATCTAAAGAGCCCTTTTCTGGATATCAAATATAGTTTTGGATTAAAGATTTTAGTAATTTAATAAATTATTACCCTTTGGAAAATTAAAATAATACTTCGTTTTCTCAGGAAAAGTTTTAAGTCTACATGAAATTTAATTTTTGATTGTAAAGATAAGCATAATGGAAAGTTCTAAAGTTTAAAACGTTTAAATTTTTCAAAATTATTTTCTTGGGAGGTTAGGTACTGAGGACCGTGAAAGTTTATTGTTCTGCTATTATCATGCTGGAAAAAATCGTGATCCTGTGTGGAACCTGTACGCGGCTCATATGTAACATTTTTACTGAAATTAAGCCACTTTTATGAGTTATTTCAGACATTTTTTTACCTGATAAAGCACTTTTGCGGTTTAGGTAATGTCATTTTAAGGACAAATCCAGGTTTTTGTAATTTTTCGCGAGTTTGGTTACATTATTCCTGTAGTTGTAGTAGTAGTAGAATGAAGTTTCAGAACCTCAAAGTCTAAAAATGTTTAGAAATATATTACAACGTGGCTCTCCTATTCATATTTTGTTAAACATTTGAACTAGCCAACCATAGATTAATATGTCCAGCTAAACGGTTCACGTCTATTATAAGACAGACAGACAACAGACAGACAGACAGACAGACAGACAGACAGACAGACAGACAGACAGACAGACAGACAGACAGACAGACAGACGTGTCTTCTACAGAAATGTGGGGTGAATCTGCCTGCTACTTTTGAGCGTACTGCTACAATGCAGTTTTCTCAGAGCAGAAGCTACAGATTGAAGTGATATTTGTATTCGGTCATGCCGAAAGTAAAAACAGGTATTTCCGCGAAATTGAAAAGCAAATAGAATTGGTGAAATCAGTTGCAAGTAACCTAAATCGTATGGAAGGTGAAGTGGGCAAACTTGGATCTTTGCTAAGTAGACACAACATGCAAGATTGCTAATGCACTATCACGTAAGAAGTATTCCCTCGACTAAGGAAAACTGGAAACCGGTAATATTTGTTGCTTTAAGAATGCCTCAGTATCTTTTGTTGATGGGAAAAACGTTTCTCTAGATGTAAGTCCAAAATATTTGACAAGAGACAGTCCTTCAAATTTGCAAACTCACAAAATGGATTTGTAAAGTATTGTAATTTAATCAGTGATAAAGTATAAGCAATGTTCGAAATGGAAATATGTAAGTGCCGATCTTACGATAAAAGATCTCACCTTTTTCATCATGTTCAGTCTGCTGAAAATTGCAAAATTTGGTTCTTTGACGGCGGCATCCACCATCTACAGAGTATACATTCATACCATGATCCAGATCGGTGAGTTCAATTCTGTGAATGATACCTCGCAAAATGCGCAGAAGATGTAGGGTTTTCACAAAACATTGTCTGGAGCGAAGGGCCACCTTTATATTAAATGGCTCAATTAATCGCCATAATTGTAGCCTCTGGAGTCCTGTAAATCCTCGTGTTACAGTTAAACTTACCAGGGGTAACAGTATGATATGGGACATCAGCATTGGCCATCATAGCACTATTTTTACTTTCTCTACTACGTGTAGTAAGTAGAGGAAGTATTGTACTCCACCAAAAAATTTGATGTCGAGGTTTCACCGGAAATACATGTTTTGAGGCCCCTGATTTTTAAGCATTTTTAGAAAAAGGTTCGTATGTGTGTGTGTGTGTGTGTGTGTGTGTGTGTGTGTGTGTGTGTGCATGCGCGCGTGGGCGTATGTGTGTCTGTGGACAGCATAACTCAAAAACGAAAAGTCGGTTAAAAACCGAAGTTGGTATTTAAGTTTAATGTCTTTTAAGGATGCGACACGGACATTTTGAAGAAAATTCTTCCACCCTAAACTACCTTTTACATAGAAAAAGTTTCGAAAATTTTGATTTTCTCGAAAATGGCTCAAACGGTTTTGATTAAAATGCCATAGGTTTAAGATATTTTTATGACAAATAAAATGTATGTTTTGAATTTTCTGGCTATAGTCCATGCGAATTCATGTAACCTAAGAAAGCAGGATGTTTCTATTTTCTTTTAACTGAAGGGATACCATAGCTGACATCAGTTCCTCCAATAATAACAAATTGCGACATCTGACCTGTGTAATTGAGCATTAAAGAAATGGATAGTGACTTTCAAAAATAATTCTGCTGCTGCTTATAGGTGATTTCATGTAATTATGTGAAAATGTCTTGAAATGGTTTCCTTTATTTGATTTTTGTTCAATTTGTGTGAATATCCGAATATATTTATTTAGATAAAGAAGTCTGAAAGTATGCATATTTATGTGCAATAAAACTTAAAACATTTGGTCCGGTGTGAATATCCAGAACATTAAACTCAATAATTTCAAGTTCATATTAGGACGCACACAAAATGTGTATTTAGGTACTTACAATTCCGAGCCTATTCATTATTAAGTAATTATCAGTCAGTGAAATTTTAAATCCTTTATAAGTTGCTTTATCCTTACTGCTTCTCTCAGAGTCATTCATAACTAGCTGCCTCGAGATGGTTAACACAAGCTTCATAATTGCGCCACACCGCTGCAAGAGCTTGGCGACGGAAACAATGCAGCGAACTCCATGTACCCGCCTCGGGCTTGGAGCTTATAATCTTGCATTCAATGACCGAGCACTTTTATGCACTTTTTATATGGGATTTTGGTGAGGCAGAATGCACTGTAGAGTTTTATAGAGTTTATCAAATAAGCGTTGCATGTGATCAACTTCGGTAATTTCATTAACTACTGACTCCAAACTCCAAATGGCGATTGCTGCAGCGCCAGACGAGAACGCCTGGAAATAACTTCAGCAACACAGCTGCAGTATCCTTAAAAAATAAAATAAATAAAATAGGGGATTCGGGCATGCGATGCTTACCCAGGCTGTTGAAGAAGTTCAGGAAGTGCAGCCGCGTTTTGTTTTGATTTTGTTGCTTGGACAATGATCTTTCAGCTGTTTTGAGTCACAGCTCGTCAAGATGAAAATAGAAATTTAAATTAAGAATTTAGGAACAATATACTTTTGATTACATAATGCTACACATGTTTTTTTCTTTTTTTTTTTTTAATTTTTGATTTCATAATTTTTTGTATGTATTTTGCTTTTGACATGCTTTTTTTTAATATTGTTCCCTGTGGGCACTTAAATTCTTCCATCCCAACATATTTGAAGCACCGTCCGAAACAAAACAAAAAAATATTGTTATAGATGCTGTCTTGTTAAACCATATTTATGTAAACAGTGTAACATTGAATCTAAAGTATTATTTTCACAAGTGTTAATTCTACTAAATCACAAAAGAATGACTGGATTCAGATGAATCAGAAAACAGAGTTTTAATGCAGACAGCAAAAGCTGCTTTGTTACTAACAATGGTGGATTCATCAATCATTACTCCAATTTTTAAATTGATATTTCTTATAAATTTAAATAAACTGTCTTTCATTGATTCTGAAATGTGTTTCATTATATCCGCACAAGAGTAATCACTGATCAGATTTAAGAACTTTACCTTGGTACCTACAAAACATTCCAAGTCTGCATACCTAACAGCCTCGGCAAGTTCTGTTAAGCCTGTCTACTTTTGCTAGCCAGCAAACTAGCGGTATCCAACCTCCAACGCAGCGCCCGTGATGTACTTCTCTGGCACCCTTCATAAGTAAATGTTTACTACGAACGATTTCTAATATTAATTCAGATTTCGAGATAAAATTATTTCTTTCCGAATATCTTCCCAGCACACCGCCATGAAGTATGTTTTTACACACCTAAAGCTATATTCATTACTTCCCTAGCCAGTGCTTACACTTTCTCCTCTCAAAGGTGGTGGTGCTGGTGTTGGTGGTGGTGGATGCGGTGCTGGTACTGGTGGTCGTGCTGGTGTTGGCGGTGGTGCTGCTGTTGGCGGTAGTAGTGCAGGTGTTGGTGGTGGTGGTGCTGCTGCTGGTGGTGGTGGCGGTGCTGGTGGTGCTGGTGTTGGCGGTGGTGCTGCTGTTGGCGGTAGCAGTGCACGTGTTGGTGGTGCTGGTGGTGGTGGCGGTGCGGGTGGTGGTGGTGCTGGTGCTGGTATTGGCGGTGGTGCTGCTGTTGGCGGTAGTGGTGCTGGTGTTGCCGATGGTGGTGCTGGTGGTGATGGCGGTGCTGGTGGTGGTGGTGCTGGTGTTGGTGGTGGTGGTGCTGCTGTTGGTGGTAGTAGTGCAGGTGTTGGCGGTGGTGGTGCTGGTGGTGGTGCTGGTGTTGGCGGTGGTGGTGCTGGTGTTGGCGGTGGTGCTGCTGTTAGCGGTAGTGGTGCTGGTGCTCGCAGTGGTGGTGCTGATGGTGGTGCTGGTGTTGGCGGTGGTGGTGCTGGTGGTGGCGGTGGTGGTGCTGGTGGTGGTCGTGATGGTGCTGGTTTTGGCGGTGGTCGTGCTGGTGTTGGCGGTGGTGGTGCTGGTGGTGGTGGTGGGTTGCTGGTGGTGGTGCTGGCGATGCTGGTAGTGCTGCTGGTGGTGGCAGTGGTGGTGTTAATGGAGGCGGTGGTGCTGGTGGTGGTGGTGCTGGTGGTGGTCGTGGTCGTGGTGGTGCTGGTGTTGCTGGTGTTGCTGGTGTTGGCGGTGGTGGTGCTGGTGGCGGTGGTGGTGTGGTGCTGGTAGTGGTGGCGGTGCTGGTGGTGGTGCTGGTGGTGGTGGTGGTAGGGTGCTGGTGGTGGTGGTGGCGCTGCTGGTGGTGGTGATGGGGTGGTGGTGCTGGTGGTGCTGGTGTTGGCGGTGGTGGTGCTGGTGGTGGTGTTGGTGGTGGTCGTGGTCTTCTTGGTGCTGGTGTTGGTGGTGGTAGTACTGGTGTTGGAGGTGGTGGCGGTGGTAGTATTGGTGGTGGCGGTGGCGGCGGTGGTGGTGCTGGTGTTGGCGGTAGTGGTGCTGGTGGTGGTGGGATGGTGGTGGTAGTGCTGTTGATGGCAGCGGTGCTGGTGGTGGTGGTGCTGGTAGTGGTGGTGGTGCAGGTGGTTGCCGTGGCGGCGGCGGTGCTGGTGTTGGTGGTGCTGGTGGTGGTGCTTGTGGTGGTAGTGCTGCTGGTGTTGGTGGTGGTGCTGGTGGTGGTGCTGGTGGTGTTGGCGGTGATGGCGGCGGTGGTGGTGCTGGTTGTGATGGTGGTGATGGTGCTGGTGGCGGTGCCGGCGGTGGTTGTGCTGGTGTTGTTGGCGGAGGCGGTGGTGGTGCTGGTACTGGTGGTGGAGGTGCTGGTGGAGGTGGCTGTGCTAATGGTGGTGGCGGTGCTGGCGGTGTTGCCGGTGGTGCTGGTGGTGGTGCTGGTGGTGGCGGTGGTGCTCGTGTTGGCGGGGGTGCTGCTGTTGGTGGTAGTAGTGCAGGTGTTGGCGATGGTGGTGCTGGTGGTGTTGGCGGTGGTGGTGCTGGTGTTGGCGGTGGTGCTGGTGTTGGCGGTGGTGCTGCTGTTGGCGGTAGTGGTGCTGGTGTTCGCGGTGGTAGTGCTGGTGGTGGTGCTGTTGTTGGCGGTGGTGGTGCTGGTGGTGGCGGTGGTGGTGCTGGTGGTGGCGGTGGTGGTGCTGGTGGTGGTGGTCGTGGTCGTGCTGGTGTTGGCGTTGGTCGTGCTGGTGTTGGCGGTGGTGGTGCTGGTGGTGGTGGGGTGGTGGTGGTGGTGCTGCTGCTGGTACTGCTGGTGGTGTTGATGGTGGCGGTGGTGATGGTGGTGGCGGTGGTGGTGCTGGTGGTGGTGGTCGTGGTCGTGGTCGTGCTGGTGTTGGCAGTGGTTTTGCTCGTGGCGGTGGTGGTGGGGTGCTGGTGGTGGTGGCGGTGCAGGTGGTGGTGCAGTTGGTGGTGGTGCCGGTGCTGGTGGTGGTGTGGTGCTGGTGTTGGCGGTGGTGTTGGTGGTGGGGGTGGTAGTCGTGGTCGTGGTGGTGCTGGTGGTGGTGGTTTTGGCGGTGGTGGTGGTGTTGGCGGTGGTGGCAGTGGTGGTGTTGGTGGTGACCGTGGCGACGGTGGTGGTGCTGCTGGTGGTGGTGCTGGTGGTGGTGACAGTGGTGGTGCTGGTGGTAGTGGCGGTGCTGGTGATAGCGGTGGTTGTTGTTGTAGTGTTTAACGCCCGCTTTTACTACTACGGCACCGCAGGCGGTGACACTGATGATACATGGAATGAAGATGGAGCACCGGTGGAATGAGATGGCGGGGGAAACCGGAGCACCCGGAGAAAACCCGCCCTGACGCCGCTTCGTCCACCACGAATACCACATGCGGGTCCCTGGGATCGAACCCGGGCCGCCTAGGTGGTAGGCGAGCGCGCTAACCGCTCGGCCACGGCGCCGCCTGATAGCGGTGGTGGTGCTGGTGTTGGCGGTGGTGGTGTTGGTGGTGGTGGGATGGTGGTGGTGGTGGCGGTGCTGTTGATGGTAGCGATGTTGGTGTTGGTGGTGCTGGTGGTGCTGATGGGGCAGGTGGTTGCCGTGGCGGCGGCGGCGGTGGCGGTGCTGGTGTTGGTGGTGCTGGTGGTGGTGCTGGTGGTGGTGGTGGGATGCTGGCGGTGGTGCTGGTTGTGGTGGCGATTTTGGTAGTAGTGGGGTGCTGGTGGTGGTGGTGCTGCTGGTGTTGGCGGTGGTGGTGATGGTGGCGGTGGGGTGCTGGTGGTGGCGGTGCTGCTGGTGGCGGTGGTGGTGCTGGTGGTGGCCTTGGCGGTGGCGTTAGCGTTGCTGGTGGAGGTGGTGCTGGTGGGGGTGACGGTGCTGGTGGTGGTGGTGCTGGTGGGGGTGTCGGTGCTGGTGGTGGTGCTGGTGGTGCTGGTGGCGTTGTTCTGGTGGTGGTGGGGTGCTAGTGGGATGCTGGTGTTGGCTGTGGTGGTGCTGATGGTGGCCATGGCGGTGGCGGTGGCGGTGCTGCTGGTGGCAGTACTGGTGGTGGTGGCGGTGGTTGTGCTGGTGTTGTTGGCAGTGGCGGTGGTGGTGGTGGTCGTGCCGGTGGTGGTGGTGGTGCTGGTGGTGTTGGCGGTGATGGCGGCAGTGGTGGTGCTGGTTGTGATGGCGCTGATGGCGCTGGTGGTAGTGGCGGTGGTTGTGCTGGTGGTGTTGGCGGTGGCGGTGGTGGTGCTGATGGTGGAGGTGCTGGTAGTGGTGGCGGTGCTAGTGGTAGTGCTGATGATGTTGGCGGTGGTGGTGGTGTTGCTGGTGGTGGTGCTGGTGGTGACCATGGCGGTGGCGGTGGCGGTGGCGGTGCTGGTGGTGGTGGTGCTGGTGGTGGTAGCGGTGGTGTGCTGGTGGCGGTACTGGTGCTGGTGGAGGTAGGGTGCTGGTGGCGGTCCTGGTGGTGTTGGCGGTGTCGGTGGTGTTGGCGGTGCTAGTGGTGGTGGCGGTGGGGTGCTGGTGGTGGTGCTGGTGGTGGTAGTAGTGGTGGCGGTGGTCGTGCCGGCGACGGTGGTAGTGCTGGTGGTGTTGGCGTTGATGGCGTAGGTGGTGGTGCTGGTTGTGATGGCGGTGATGGTGCTGGTGGCGGTGGCGGCGGTGGTTGTGCTGGTGGTGTTGGCGGTGGTGGTGGTGCTGTTGTTGGTGGTGGAGGTGCTGGTGGTGGTGGCTATGGTGGTGGTGCTGGTGGTGGTGCTGGTGGTGGTACTGGGGGTGGTGCTGGTGGTAGTTCTGGTGATGGTGTTGCTGGTCGTACTGGTGCTGGTGGTGGTGGGTGCTAATGGTGGTGGCGGTACTGGTGGTGGTGCTGGTGGTGGTAGTTGTCTTAATGGTGCTGGTGGTGCTAGTGTAGCTGGTGGTGCTGGTGGTGGTGCTGGTCGTGTATGTGGTGGTGCTGGTGGTAACAGTGGCCGTGGTGGTGCTGGTGGTGTAGATGGTGGTGCTGGGGGTGGTGGTGCTGGTGGTAGAGTTGCTGGTAGTGGTGGTGGTGCTGGTCGTGTGTCTGGTGGTGCTGGTGGTAACAGTGGCCGTGGTGGTGCTAGTGGGGGTGTCGGTCTGGGTGGCTCAGTTGGTTAGACGCTGGCTTACTGATCCCAAGGTCGCGGGTTCAAACCCGGCCGAGGCCGATGGTTTTTAACTGTGCTTAAAAACGACAGCTCCATGTCAGTAAATTTACTGGCATGTAAAAGAACTCCTGCGGGACAAAATTCCGGCGCACCGGTGACGCTGATGTGATCCTTTCAATTGACAGCGTCGTTAAACAACAAAATAATTTTATTTTCTGGTGGTGGTGGTGCTGGGGGTGGTGCTGGTGTTGGCGTTGCTGGTAGTGGTGGTGGTGCTGGTGGCGGTGCTGGTAGTGGTGCTGGTGGTGGTGGTGGCGGTGTTGGTGTTGGTGCTGGTAGTGGTGCTTTTGGTGGTGGTGGAGGTGGTGCTGATGGTGGTGCTGCTGCATGACGATAATGATGATAATAGCAATAATAATAATGATGATAATGATAATAATAGTAATGATAATAATGATAATAATATAGTAACAATAGTAATAATAGTAATAAAAGTATTATGATTATTATTATTATTATTATTATTATTATTATTATTATTATTATTATTATTATTATTATTATTATTATTATTATTATTATTATTATTATTATTATTATTATTATTATTATTATTATTATTATTATTATTATTATTATTATTATTATTATTATTATTATTATTATTATTATTATTATTATTATTATTATTATTATTATTATTATTATTATTATTATTATTATTATTATTATTATTATTATTATTATTATTATTATTATTATTATTATTATTATTATTATTATTATTATTATTATTATTATTATTATTATCATCATCATCATCATCATCATCATCATCATCATTATGATTATCATTATGATTATCATTATTACTATTACTATTACTATTACTATTATCATTATTATCATTATCATTATTAGCATTATTATCATTATTAGCATTATTAGCATTATTAGCATTATTAGCATTATTATCATTATCATCATTATCATCATTATCATCATTATCATCATTATAATTGTCCTCATTATCATCATTATCATCATTATCATTATTATCATTGTTATCGTTATTGTTATCGTTATTGTGATGATTATTATTATTATTATTATTATTATTATTATTATTATTATTATTATTATTATTATTATTATTATTATTATTATTATTATTATTATTATTATTATTATTATTATTATTATTATTATTATTATTATTATTATTATTATTATTATTATTATCATCATCATCATCATCATCATCATCATCATCATCATCATTATCATTATCATCACCATCATCATCATTGTTGTTGTTATTATTATTATTATTATTATTATTATTATTATTATTATTATTATTATTATTATTATTATTATTATTATTATTATTATTATTATTATTATTATTATTATTATTATTATTATTATTATTATTATTATTATTATTATTATTATTATTATTATTATTATTATTATTATTATTATTATTATTATTATTATTATTATTATTATTATTATTATTATTATTATTATTATTATTATTATTATTATTATTATTTCTATTATTATTATCAGCATCATTAATATAGCCATTATTATTTTTATTACTTCTATTATTGTTGTTAGTTATTGTTATTTTTGTAGTTATTACTATTACCATCAGAATCACTATTATGTGTACAATCATTATCTGTTTTATTTTAATTGGTTTTAGTATTATGATTTTCATTAATACATTAAAAGTAATATTTTTGTTATTGTTATGGTTTATTACTATTCTACTATTCTCATCGTTTTTATAATCATCAATGGCTACTGTTAATTTAGCTTCATTCATAGAATAGGTGTTCAAAATGATGCCTTGTTGACTGATACAACGGTCTCCTTGTATCTATATAGACTTTCTGAGAAATGCGGGTGACAGATGCATACGCTTTAACGATCATTTGAGGGGATTTGTTTAAAACGTAATATTCTTGAGTGTCTCCAAAAGAAATGATCTAATTGGGTTAGATTAGGAGATCTTTTTGGTCAAGTTTTTGGGCCACCTAGGTCCATCCAGTGTCTTAATACAACTAATTAAAATGGGCCTTTACAGCCTCATAGTAGTAAGGTGGTGCACTATCTCGTTTGAACCAGTGCACAGTGATGTTCCGTCGTGGTACAGGAACCTCATCAAGAAAGTCCTGAAGTTCACCTTGCAGGAATTCCAGATACCGTGGTCCTGAAGTCTGGTTGGGAGAAAGACAACACCTCCGCCCACCACATACGTACACACGTACACACAATATTATCATATTGCTTCAATTACACTGAAATTTTAGAACCGAAAGCTTTAGAAGTTATTGATTACAATTGCTGCAGATAAAACAGGGAATAAGCCTACTTTTTAATATGTTGCTTATCATACGAAAGTGTTTATTGGTGTAAAAGATGGTATAATTGGTCATAAAAGTGTACTGTTACAAGAACTTAATGCCAGTGAATAAAGTAATAAATTCTATATTGAACAGAACATGATACAGTTGTGGGTTACTTGTATGTAAAGCAAATGTTAACACGTTGCACGTTGCCGTTTTGTTCATGTCCACCCATTAACTCAGACTCTAAGGTGTGATTTTAACCTGATTCTTCATTCCCGATAAAAAAAAGTCTCTATACTAATTAAAGACATTTGTTAAATTTTCATTTCAGAAGTGGGAAAAAACTTGCGCACGGCAGGATTGGAAACATCAACAGCTGGCACAATTGAATCGTAAAAATAGCGACGCAGCGATTTAGGTTATTCCTTAGTTAATATTATTGAACTGTATGTTATAGGAAACTGAAGCCGGTACAAAATACGCAACTTCAACATGTTCTCTTCGTTTAATTTTTACAGCTTAATGGTTTTTGACATAAGTATGTAACGCAGTGATAATTACAGTATATTAATGTAGTTTTGTGTAATATAGAGCATTGTGGAATTTCATTTACCTTTCGGAAGTATTTCTTCTAGGCATGTAACGGAAAAGTTAGATTTTAACTACCTAAAACACATTTGTTGACCTCGGTCTGCACAACTCAACGCACAGGCTTCTTCTCTAAACGGCGTAAGTGTGGACATAGTTGACAAGGCTTGACGTAAATGGCAGCATTTATCAAAGAGGTAATTTTTTATGAAGGTGATACAATTTAGGCAACGGTACAAATTACACAACCCTTTCCCTATCATTTAGCATTTTAAAGAAATGCTTAAATTCGAATGCTATAAGTACATTCCATAAGTTATTATTCAGTTTGTGTATTCTGGTATGTGACTTACCAATTTTATCCCTGCTGAGGTACAAGACGCACGCCTGGAATGTTTGCCTGCTGGTCTGTTGATTGCCGGAGGATGCTTGGCAGAACTGTTGATATAAGACGATTTGGAACTACACATCTGAAAACGAAAAAATATGTCACGTTCATACGATTTTCTCTACCCAGTACAACTTCACTAATCTCCGGAAATACAGGGTTTGAGATCCCCTGAATAACAAAGAAAGCTTTTATACAGCAAGTACTTAATATGACAGCAAATGCTTAATATTATTTACTTGTTTCTAAGCTGCAAGTTAGGCTTGAAACATCTTATTTAAGTGAAAACGAAATTCTCAGTGTGTACCTTCTATTTAGGTCATGCAGGTGCAGATAATAGTTAAATTTGAAGCAAAATACTTGAACATTAGTTAATCAAAAAATTACAAGGTGACACAAATGTTTCCTGTAAATCAAAATGAATTAAACGTGCGTTCTGTCGTTCCCGCTTGTTCTGTCATCATGCGGTATAGCTGCAGTAGACATGGTCAGTGGCGTGCATACCCTCAAACAATTTTAAGGCACACCTCTATAATTGCTAACCCTTAGACCATAGTTTTCTATCTCAAATTGATTGCCTATGGACCGTCTATCACCAGTAAAATTCGTGCGGTGTATTCATTTACACCCTGCATATACACAGGTTGTTTCGAAACGAATATAGTCGTTAGTGAAACGGTCGTTTCTTAGTTTATAGCTTAACTAGTCCGAATTTCGGTGTCGCAGCTTCGAAATTCTTTTAGCTATAATTTTATGCAGCATTAAATATTACGTTATTTTGTGATTAGGCAGCGCAGGAACCACCGGTGTGCGAACCTCACGATGTGTCACCTACCTGCGCTACCTCCGATAACATGAGGCACGCGACGTTGTTCCTGCCACTGCCTAATCCACACTCATTCTGAAGCCTTTTTTATGCAACCATATTGGCGGAAAAAACTATCTATACGTGTCACATGGAAGCTGAGCAACCACTTCTATATATTCGTTCGGTGTCGTTTCGAAACACCCTGTATAATGTCATTAGCAATATGCACTAAGGCTATGCTAGCGAAGTTTACTCCTTCCTGGACGGAAACGTTATGACTTCTGCGCATACATGTTAGCGCAACTTCCCCCATCATCAGCCTTTCAAGTGAAGAGTTCTACTGCGCATCTAAGGGAATTGCTCATGTCTCACCTCACGAACTATAGTTAAAATTTTGCTTCATATTTGATTATGGAATCCGGCAGCAAGACAGTAAGATTCATCAACTTGAATGCGGTAAAACAAAATTAAATTTGAATTCAGTAACGCATGGTAGAACGAGTTCTTTTTTCTTTCCTCGTGTGACGTCTACTGAAACTAAGCTACGTAGTCGTATGACATTGAAACTGAGTCTGGAAGAAAAAGACAGGTTTTGTCTAAATGTTCAACCTACACCTCCAATGCTACACTACACTTCCGACACATACAAAAAGGGTGATTATCTAGAGGGCACAAAATGAATCACAGAAGAAGGGTGGGGATATTGGAAGCTCTTTAGTTGTAATGAGTTAGCTCAAATTTATTATCCATTTATTCATTCATTTATTCATCCATTCACTCACTCATTCACTCACTCGCTCACTCACTCACCCACCCACCTATTCAATTACCTACCTATCTGCCTGCTTGCCTACCCACCTACTACTTATTATTAATTCATTCATTTATTTATTTAATAGTCTATCATTATGAATGTACAGTTGGATTACTATTAGCTATTAGTGAACATTGCACACTTTTTATACCTCGTACATATTTATACCGAGGAAAATTATATACTTAATAGTTATTAATGTATTAATATACGCAATTTTTGGGCTGCTTGAGTTGGAATTTCGCTAGTTTTTTATCCGTGCTTTCTACTTTTGTGTTTAAAAACCTAGCAACCCTGGTTCAGATGCATTCATGTCTTCAGGACATGTCATATGCCGGCAGGCGTGAGAGACCATCCACTTGTGTTGCTTTACTAACTGTACACCAGGTTACTGTATTTTGTTGCTCTAGTAAACAGATGACACGCGAACGCAGCGCTATGACAACCAAGGTCAATGCAGCCGGTCGCTTTGCCAGGTAGTACCTAGTGGCTAGAGGAAGTACAGCATTGTACCCAAAAATTCGGCACAAAACTATTAGTGAAAACATAGCTTTTAGCATTAATTTCTCTACTACCAGCATTTCACCGGAAATACATATTTCAGATACCGGTTTGTGTGTGTGTGTGTGTGAGTGTGTGTGTGAGTGTGTGTGTGTGTGTGTGTGTGTCTGTCTGTGTGTGTGTGTGTGTGTGTGTGTGTGTGTGTGTGTGTGTGTGTGTGTGTGTGTGTGTGTCTGTGTGTCTGTGTGCACGCTACTAAGGCTTGTAATTTCTTTAAAGAAAATTTCACCTTCGGTGGTCAAGCTTTTACCAAGAATTGACTGGTTTCCATCTTCCACAGTTTCCTGTCATTACACGTATAGTTTTAAGAATGGCCCATTGGGTGGCATAAATAAAGACTAGCTAGTGCTTGTGAGCAGGGTTGCCAACACTTAAAAGTGAAGTTATCAGCCACTCAAAATTATAGATTTGGATTCAAAATTATCGTACATCATAAACCAAATGCTACAGCAATAAAAATATCAGTATAACACTTATGAAAATGTAATATTAATTATGTTTATGATATCCACTCGCGAGATTGATGACCTCAATCAGTATTACAACTTTAGCACTTATGTTTCTCGCACTATTCATCTGAATCTTCCTCAAACGTTGAAGCATTACACAAATTTGTTTTTGACATAAACCTTAACAGCTTCTCGGTGACTAGCAGATTTTCGGATCTGCCATATTCTTTCATAAGCTGAGACGACAGAATAAGTTCATTTACCTTATCTAGCGCCAATCTGTTTCTAATTTTGGTTTTTATTAAACCCAGTTTAGAAAAAACTCTTTCACAAGAAGCGCTTCTGTGGGGCAAAGAAATCACTGATAATCCAAAGGCTGCTAGTTCTTTGAAATCAGTATTTCCACCAAGATCACATGTGTTTAACAACACTCCATAAACTACCAGGCTCAGGCACGTTCTTTATTTCACACGGAATATAGCTTATTCCGAGTTTTTTCCATTGACCATCAATTTTCTGAACAGTGCCTTCTGCATTGAGATTACCAGATCTGGGCACACTGGCAATAAGAGGATAAATGGTAGGAGGCTTAGTAGGATAGCAAACACTTGTCTTAGAGGGGTGGAGACGGGCTGAGTGCGGCGCCGTGGCCGAGCGGTTAGCGCGCTCGCCTACCACCTAGGCGGCCCGGGTTCGATCCCAGGGACCCGCATGTGGTATTCGTGGTGGACGAAGCGGCGTCAGGGCGGGTTTTCTCCGGGTACTCCGGTTTCCCCCGCCATCTCATTCCACCGGTGCTCCATCTTCATTCCATGTATCATCAGTGTCACCGCCTGCGGTGCCATAGTAGTAAAAGCGGGCGTTAAACACTACAAACAACAACGGGCTGAGTGCAAAAGTGGTGTCGCTATTTGTAATTAGTTTCATTTCGTTGGTGTGACAAACCAGTGGAAATACTTCGCCGGTATCGAACTATCATACATTCAAACTATCGTACACCCCCAATCGTACGGGTTGGCAACCATGTGTACAAACATTAAAATTATTGTATGCCCCCATAAAAATCGAACGTGTTGGCAACCCTGCTTGTGAGTGAAGCTGGTAAGCAAGTTGAGAATCAAGTCAAAGGTCGTGATTTGGTATAAATAAAAACTTCCCCTCTTCCGCTAGCTCTTGCTTTCAACACAAGGCTTTAGATCCATGGCCTTCACCACGCCACGTAAACAAACACCGTTTTCCTGTATGGAGGGGATTTAAATATTTGCTGCATTTAAATATCCATATACTTATTCATGTTAAACGTGTCATTTAATAAACCTGATAGAGACACTGATTTTAAATAACAAAAATATGAGTAAAGATTTGACAAATTAAATAGACATTAAGGTTCACCTGGCACTCCATCAATAACGTGCATACACTTTCTAAATTCCATCAGTGATTTTCTTAATTTTATAGCATTGAGAACTTGTACCAACTGATACATGCAAGTATATAATTTGTACTCGTTTACTTGCACCGTTATACTGATATCCTTTACATCTATACATACAAAATATCAATAACTACTTCCAAGATTATATAAGACTTTTTCATAAATTAAAGCTATACCGGATGAAGAAGTTTCATTTCGTGGAAATTTAAATTTAGGGCCGGTTTTATATGAAAATCTTCAGTTATAACCCGGTTTTCATTTTCACAATATTCTACTCAATGTATCGCTTTGATTACATTATCGTCGGTAATGAGAGCGGATCACTATTACCTCATTCACATTCTGTTTAGCGTTATCGTACGCAGGCAAGATGACACCTTAGGATGTATTCAGATTGTTAAAAGGGCCCCTTCGAGTTTCATTTCCCTCTGAAAGCAAATGCTGCGGAAGCAAGTCTATACTTTCTCTTTAAACGCGATTATAATTGTTTATATCTGCATCCAAGTCCCTGCATATTGTGTAAATTTTAGTTCCTCAACCACTAAACGTATAGTAGAGGAATTATTGATTCCGCCCAATAATTCGATATCGAGATTAAAGCAGAAATACACCTTCTGAGCCTTTCTGAATGGAGAGAGAGAGAAAGAGAGAGAGAGAGAAAGAGAGAGAGAGAGGGCCTAGGTGTGCGTGCCTGTATGTGTGTAAGTGTGAACATCAAAACCCAAGCAGTCACTTTTAAAAACCAAATTTCGTATTGAAGTTCAGTAACCCCCAAGAGTGCGACTTTATGGAAACCCTCCATCCAAAACTAACTTCTGCATGGATGAACATTCCTAATTTTTAATTTTCTCAAAAATGGCCACTGTACTCGTATTTCGATTAAAATGGCATATGTTAAGATATTTACATGACAATTGAAATGTAGGTATACCTTTAATTTCGGGGGAATAGCCTATGAAGTCCTTTCCACTCTGAATCACATTTGTTCGTATAACTGATAAACTGCAGGAGATAGACGAAGTCTTACTGCACAAAAAATGTGTAACTAAAGCACACAGTTTACGTCAATTTCTTTTTTCCTGGGGGGGGGGGGGGGCAGGGATAAATGAAACAGTAATTGGGATTTATTCGAACTTCCAACACATGGCGATTATCCTTTTCTAAATTTAAACCCTGATTCCCATAATTTGATGATCTGCGTCTATTACAAGTGATATACTGAAATATTACTTTTACTAGTGTTCTGTTTATCTGCTCTAGAACTGGACAATTAAAATTTATGGAACATCAAAATAGGCAATTCTAAGATTTTAAAAGTGTTATCTGAATTAAAGCTATACCTACTTTGTGAAAGAGTTTCATATAGGCTTATTTTATAGATATAATTCGACCTTGATTTGTACGAGCATTATGCTCTTCATAACTGCTGCATGTTTGTATAAGCACGTTCGTATATGTTTTTATTCCATTATCAGGTTTCCGGTAATGAAAGTGGATCTCTATGACATCACTCGCATTTTAACCAGTCAAGTTCACAACACCTCAGAAAAATGTCCTTGTATCATCGGAGCTGATATAGCAGCAAATATCTCCAAGAGTAGAGTTTATTATATTTTACAACACGAATGTATTTCAGTCACCATGGTTGAAGAAAGCAGTGTATTTATGAGGCGCTTTGTTCACCTATTAAAGGAAAATCAAGACATTCTATTAAAAGCACAGTTGCCAGAAAGTAAGCGCAAAAGTTTAGCAGTAGCTGCAGTAAAGCAACAAATTGGAGGAAGAGTTTAAAGCATCCATCAGCGAGAAGCAAATACTAAAAAAAAAAAAAAAAAAATAAGCAATTTATAAACAAGAATTAAGTCCAAAAGTGATTTGAAACTAATTGGCAATAAGCCAGTTGTTCTAAAACAGTGGGAGTAGGAAATCCTGGCCGTGGTACTAACTGATTGAGCAAGCTGAGGTACCTACATAGTTACCTCAGAAAATAGCCAGCAAAAGCTTCGTCGGAGCGAGGAAAGCAGGTTTTTATTTATACCATTTCGCGAGCAATAGCTCCGCGGTCAAGGTCGGGAAGCTTTAGCTTGCAAGGAGATGGAGAAGGTTTTTATTTATACGAAACCAACCTCTTGCTCCGAATTGGTGAGAAAAAGCTAGATCTTGCTTTTATTTATGCCACCCAATGTGACAACTTGCGGAAGGAGACATAGCCCCTCGACCTAAAGGCGATCTTTTGTGCCTATGCTCCTGACGGAGGACCCCTGGGAGGATGGATGAGGCGAATGGATCCTAAGGGAGGCCGGAACGTTGCCACGACAGAGCAGGTGGCAGAGTCCCTATATTTTCCCAGTCAGAAGCACCCCGGCGAAGGCTGACTTAGCTCCCTCCCACCCCCTCGGGCTTATAGCATCCAAAGGGGGACCCGAAAACCAGAGGCTCGCGTCCAATCCCGGGACCATATTTCTAGGGCACATTTGTTCCCCCTGCCGCGCTGCTGCCGCGACGCTCGCCGACGCTTCCAACCCTGAAAGAAACTTAACGGGATAAAAGGTGAAATGATGTGATTAATGTAACGAAATGGAGGGACAAGAAAATGGGGGGGGGGGGTATGCAAATCCTTCCCAGCATTCGCCTGGGAAATCTGGAAAACCTGGGAAACCTCCGCAAAAGCCCATGGATTATGAAGGTAGGCCACGGGGATCGAACCCGCGACCTCCCGAATGCGGGTAACAGACGTTACCGCCTGAGCCATTCCGCTTGGTTGTTTTTAAGAATAGTTCGTACAGGAGTGAGTAGAAGAAATCACATGAATGCACACATCAGATTTTCTCTTACCTATGTAAAGAGACTGGAATTTCAAAAACATCTAATAACGTCCAGCTCTTATAAAATTTAACTATCATTTAAACCTGTTGTATTCCCATATTCCCATTGCACCTACAAGGAAATATGTAACTAAACAATTCCTACAAATTTTTATTTCAACTAATAGATAGAAGAATAAGCGTTCCTAAGAATAGTTAGTGCAAAAGTGAAAAGAGAAAGTTATGTGAGTGCGACACACCAGTTTAGAAGGAAAGATTAGGAGAGCACCGCTAATGTAAATTCGATTTTGGCGATGGTTGGTAGCTGCCGTTTGAAGGGGACCAGGGGATGGTGAGGGCTGTGGAAGGGAAGGAAAGGGCGAGAAGGAGAAGAAGGAGAGAAATAGAGAATAATAAATCTTAAACCATGGTATTTAATTTTCAGACCAGAGCAAGTGCCAGGTGTTTTGATGCCTTCCTGGTCTTGAAGTTGGGTTATAAAGAACATGTCGCTCCGGAAAGATTCACAAATGCATGGGTCTTGGTCGAGGGAAATGTGCTTCGAGGTCTGCGTGAGAACGTTTCTGTTGCTCTCAAGACTTAGTGGCCGAGATATCAAGGGCAATCGGCGTCCTCCAAGTATTTCTCAATTGGCAGAAAACAAGTACTTCTAGAGCAGACATATTCAGCCTGGTGTACCCCGAAGACTTCAAAGGGAGTACGTAAAACTTCAAATACGCATATAAGCAATATGTTTACTGTATGATCTCAAATAATGAGAAATAGCACAATTTAAAGTACACATACAATTAACAGGTACAATATGTTTCCTAAATGATCACAAATAAAAATATTTCAGCCAAAGAAATATGAATTGTCCTTAGTCCAAGAACCCATTTTGCTTACCTTAGCTTCTACCCAACAATGGTGTCTTACAGCTGCGCTCGCAAATCCTTTGTATTCGTTGTTTCAAGCGCCGGCAACAATAACAGTGTCTGCGAATGCGTGTTAGCAACTGATTTACAATCTTTCAGTACTCCATGTACTCGTATTTTTATGACTTATGAGCAAGTTCGTTTTCTTTACTCAAAGTCTCGCATCTCATTCTTTACATTTGTGAGCTTATTTTGAGATTCTCACCGTTGAATTTAGTTTTATTATTGCGGTAGTGGACCACATATTGTAACTGTTGTTGTTAAGTAAATTCGTTATAAAAGGAAAACTAAAATCAGTGAAACAAGTGATAGTGCCGTAGTGCTGAACCACCGCCAGTGAAATGTGCAACGCATGACATTGGTGACAATAGTGATGAAGTTGAACCATTTTTGAGCAAATCGAAAAAGCCGAGAAATGAGAAATACAGATATTACACATAATCTTACATTAAATATGTGTTCGTATCAGGTATGTGTGATCCATATCTTCCCTCTGCTTTATTTGCAACCAGTTTGTCCTGAACGTCCTGACACTCGACAAGCGCGAGAGAGGAGAAATTAAGGAGAAGTGACTGAAGTGGTGGGGAACAAGAGAGTGATGTCAGAACTCAGGCACTCACATACACAAGCGGTGTATGTTTACGTATTATAAACAATTATTGTGTAGTTATCACAGTGAGAGCGAGCGATGCACCGATCCCCCCCCCCCCCCCTCTCCTATTATGCAAGTCGGCGTCTCTGCTATTGCGCATCTACACTTGAGGAATTGGGGAGTGTCACAACAATCTGGACAAACTGTAATCCCATGAAACCATCCCCACTTCACAGACACCACTTGACCAGTCACGGTGATTATGAAGACAAGCCAGTCAATTTTTTTCAGGCGCAAAAAAGGAATAAAAAGATTAAAAAAAATAGAAGTTCAAACGTAATACACAATTTTACAAAATCAACAAAGATATCACTGGAGACCTCGTATGAGTTAGCGTTCCAAGTTGCAAAAAATAAATCACCTTATACCGGAGTTGTCATTTTATTCCTGGTTCTTTCAATAAAGTAGATAAAATGTTTCACAAAAGTTTCATTAAAGTAGTCAAAACAATTTCGAGTTCTGACACAGGTGTAGGGCGTAGAGTTCCTGTATGGCACAAAATGTTGTTGACCAAGTAGCATGAGTTTGCAACGCTGTGCATGTAAACGTATCTCATTGGCTGCATATCAGAACCCTTCCCATTTGAAACGCACTATATACCTTGTTCCACTCTTAGATGAAGGTATGGAGTTAAATGGGATATATCTGTCTCTGTCTAGTGCATACAAGTTGCCATTAGCCTCGTCCTTTTATAACCTCGCGCTGTTGCCAGATTCCTAATAGCATGGTATAAATATTCAGTTGTTATAAATTTCAGGTTTGAACACATTATCCTACCCTGAATTTTTTTCTCTATCAGGTTATATCCTTTTTAGAGTCATTATACATTTCTATAGGCCCATATTTCTTCAGAAAACGTTTTTTTCAATAGAAGTCCGATATGTGCTGTTTCTATACTAATCACGCACTAACTAACAAACTAACTGCTAGAATGCGTCTATATTTCGTTCTTAGCTAGAGTAAACTATAGTGCTACTACCTGCCCACTTTGAATTCTCTATGTTTATTCAGTTAAATGTTACAATTTTTTAAATTAAATGTTTTCGGGAAATTTTATACCTGCGCACTGCAAAAGTTACGCAGTGTGAAACTATTTTGTTATTGAGTTTACATCGGGGACCAAGCGAGAACAAATGTTGAGGAGTGTTGGAGAAAGTTTTTAAAATAAACCAAAAGGCTGTAACTTCTTTCTTTCATCGAGTAGGGTAAACAAAAGATATTCATCTATTCAGCGTATTCTCGCGCCAGGCCTGACACAGAAGATAGTATAAGGAGCAGCACTAACATTAGTTCGAAAGAAATTGTGTGTGTAACTGTGTGGAATCTGTGAGCTGTTATCGCGTTATTTATTTAATATTTTCCGTAAATATTTGTAATTATGGAAGGGGAAGCTAGGAAAAGACGATATATTGGTAAATTAGGAAGTAAGGAACGCCAAATAATTAGGAAGGTGTTAGATTATTTTTCAAGTAAAATGCGGGTAAGTAAGGCAGTAAAATAAACAGCTAAGGCTATCGGGTGTTCAGAAGCAGTAGTGTATAGGATTAAAAAGGAAGTAATGAAAGGACCTCTAAGAACGCCATCGAAAAAGAAAACAAAAAGGGCGGGGAAAAAAGAAGTATATAGTGAATAGTGCAATGTCGAGTGCGGCGAATTGTTCTTTCTTTACAGTTTGCAAATATTCCACCCACGCTGAATATAATTTTGTCACGGTTCAACAGTGATGAGACCCTACCAATGAATATAATTTTGTCACGGTTCAACAGTGATGAGACCCTACCAGCTTTCTCAAGGGCCACTCTCAGTCGATTCTTACATGATTTGGGACTCTCAGTCGATTCTTACATGATTTGGGGTCCGAATATGAAAGAAGGGGTAACAAGTGCATATTAATAGAAACAGACGATACCATCAGATGGCGACATAAATATATAAAATACTTTAAAAGGTTTAGGGACAAATTGTTTATACAGAGGAGTCATTTGTGAATTTAGGCCATAGAGTGACAAAGGCGTGGAGGGATACCAAAGTTAAAAGTGTCCGTCAAGCAGCAATTGAAGGACTAAGTACAGGACTCTGGTCACCTCGGGGTCGCGCGCGGAGAAAGATTCGCAACTAGTACATGTTGCAACACTGCGCTCCATTTAACGTGTACTGTCTTCTAAGGGTGGGATGCGCTATAGTTACTATTATTTCTCTCTTCTAATAAACAAGATAAGACGCGATCAGATCGCTCGACAGCCAAGGTCAATACGCCTCATCGCTTTGCCTTTGACAAAGCAGTTGTGTTTTTTTCGTTCCCTTAAGATTAATGTAAGCAGTTATTTTAGTTTGTGGTTAGGATTAATAACAATGGGAAAAGTAAAGTGTAGTGATGATGCTCGTTTACGGCAATATGTAGTAAATTTAAAGATGTATTCACAACGGATAACAAAATTCTTTTTTGTAAGGCACCATCAGCGTCGGCAGACTTTTTTTTTCAGGGGTGGGGGGCCGCATGTTGGAAGTTTGCAATGAAACAATATTAATTCATATTCTGTTGCCAAAAACTGTAAAAGATGAGTTATAATATTTGCATATTAATTTAAGTTAAATAAAAATTGTTCTTTACATCAACATTAAAGCAATACACTATAATAGTAATTGATTGCACAGTACATTTATTTTCCAGGGGGGGGGGGGTGCGGCTCCCCCTTGACCTCCCTTCGCAACGCCTATGTAAGGCATGTGAAAAGAGTATAACTGCAAATCAATTCAACTGACTCAGCACTTAAGTAGACATAAGCTTGTATCCTTATAACTGAAGTAGTGGAAAGAAAATCGTGAATATTGTAATTGGGGTTCTGAAAAATGATGATGCACTGTCAGATATATTTTTTTTTCTTTTAGCATGTGAAGAAACTTCTGTTGTGAATCACACTACGGTAGCACGTGTTTACAATGATGCAATGCATATTCTCTGGCCAAGGGGTGTTAAATATGACAATATGATGTTACTACGTACTGACGCTACCCCCTACATGATTAAAGCTGGACAGGGACTTTCAGTGAGCTACCCTAATATGATCCACGTTACGTGTATAGCGTATGCTCTGCATAGCTATACCCGAATGTAGATAAATTGATTGCTAATGCAAAAAGAGTTTTCGTGAAATCACCAAGTAGAATACAACTATTTAATAGTAGGGCACCAAATACTCCACTTCCTCCTAACCCTGTCATCACCCGTTGGGGTACTTGGGTAGACGCTGTTATGTATTATGCAACTAATTTTGAACAGATCTATTCTCTGATAAATGAATTTGACAGAGAAGATGCAACTTCCATTGCAATCCTGCAGGACATATTTCAGACTCCGATTGAGTTAACTGCACTAAAGCTGATTTGTCTTTTATTAGTGCAAATTTCCGTTTCCTGTCAGTGTGCATAACTAAGTTGGAAAAATCAAAACAACTATTGATAGAAACAATAAAAGAAATCAACAACATTGAAAAAAGCTTAACAAAATTAGCGCTTTAAAAGCAAACAAAATCAAACAAAAACTCCTGTCTTGCCTAAAAAGAATGAAGCGTTACAGGTGATGGGCAAAATTCCAGATATTTAAATGGGTAAGAGCGTAGAGAACAGAGCAGATCGAACATCTGAGTGTCAGTGATATTGCGTGTTACAAATATGCAAGATTAACATCCTGTGATGTTGAACGTACATTTTCGAGATATAAGTCTCTGTTCCGTGACAATCGTCACAGCTTTAAAATGCCCAAATTGAGCTCTACTTTTGTCGTTCACTGCAACACTTCTCCTTTTGCTGACTAGAAGACTAGGTGGGTACTTTTATAAATATTGTTTAGATAATTTAATAAAAATATTTTCGTATGTTTGGAACATCTTTTTGACCTTTTAAGCACATAACAAATACATATCTTTAAAGTTATAAGGACCTAAAAGTCCGAGCCCTATTTATAAGAATAAAATTAAATATTTCTGGTGTTTAAGTTTGCCCGCAGATGGTGGTGCTTCATTGACAGGTTAAAAAAACTGGTCTTATTGCTCTCATTTGTGAAATTAATCCCAAGATAATTTGGCAACGTGTTTATTCTACACATAAAAATTGGTAGGGAAAACAATAACTCCTCAATTACCCAAAGCGTTGAACATTGCTATAAAATTAACAAAAATCACTCGCACGGAAATGCGGTCTTTTCAGAAACATGTATGAGGATTTGGGAGCTACATAATAGCCCTGTCTTTACACACCGAGGTGAGCTGGTTTTCACGAGGACGCATACTCACTTGTCTTTCTGAACTGAAAAATGAGGTAAATTATTTCTTTACAAGATTGAAATCAAGCTGAAGAAGCATTTTGAAGCTAAAGAGAGGATTTGCCAGTTAGCTTATTTGATGGATATGTTCAACAAAGTTAACGAACTCAATGCTCAACTCCAAGGCTTTGGCAGAAGTAGTCCTCAAGCTCATGAGAAAGTAAACATATTTTATAAGGCTTTATTTTAGATTAAGTTTATAAAGGGGATGTTGCAATTTTTCCAACTGTGTTACAACATAGTGGACAAAATTAAGTTATTATTGCTGATGGACTTTTAGAAATAATCAAATTCCACCTACAAAATCTCACATTACAGTTTTTAAAATACTTTCCAGAAATTGAGAAAAACGATAACACACAAGAATGGATTACAAATCCTTTGATCTCCCCGTAAAATTAAAAGAAAGTCTTTTGGAAATATTCGTTGACAGTTCACTGAAAGTAAAAGTCGAAAACGTGTTGTTTTGTGATTCCTGGTGTTATACATGCAAAGAACATGCTGAACTTAGTGACACTGCCATTATACACCTTCCATTCTCCATCTCCTTATTTGTGTGAGCAGGGATTCTCTGCATCGACAGCGATCAAACGAAACAAGAGATCGCTTGAATCCAAAACCACCATTGATCTCGCACTATGATTCAACCACAAATAGAGGAGAAAACAATCCGAGCCATCTCATAAACAGGTCAGAAACATATACAAATTCATATCATTTTGTGTGTGCTATTTGTAATGTAGTTCTATAATATTTTATACATCTACAGCACAATCCTTTTTGTAGTATTTGATAAATTATATGTTTTATAATCTATTTTAGATATGGTTATGTATAATTTAAATTAAGGATAACTCTAGGGCGAGGTCCAGGGCCTAGATCTAGGAGTACGTGTTGGAAGGGAAAATTGTCATGGGGTTACGCGGAGAGAAAAAAAGGCTCAATACCACTGTTCTAAAGGTTCCTCTATGGGATGGAGTGACAGGTTTAAAACACGCAAAGGTACTAACTCTACTGTCTTCTCAGTCACACAGTGCGATCGTTTTATGGCGAGGCCAATGGCCATGCGTATGCCTGCTACGCGCGCTGCAGTGCATACACGTGGCCCATGGCCTCGTCTTAAGACGATCGCACTGTAAAATATGTGAGCCATTGTTAACAGAACCCCCAAAAAAATTTAATACCGTGTATAATTATTTTAAATTAATCCCATTCTTAAAAGTAAGCCTCTTGGCCAGTGATGATAAGTATAACATTAAAAGCTCTGCTACTTCATATAGAAACATTAACACAGATTTTGTATTACAACGTTACAAAACGCTCAAGAAAGTTATTTCAGTTTTTGTCTATAGGTAGTACATCCATTTATTGGAGATACGTGAATTCCCGTATATTAGTACACAAAAACACAACCCCCCATCTGTAATGTGGGGTACCGTGACTGCCTCACATTCAAAAGGTCCCGAGTTTGAATCTCTGTTAGGACGAGTTACCCGAAAAGGTTTTCCAGAGTTTTCCCTTTCCTTGAAAATATGAATGTGAAGGAACTAAGTGCTATGCACCCCGGGATTATTTGAATATAATTTCACCCATTTCATTCATGCATCGTCCATATTACCTAACTGGTTAAGGGATCCTAAACTGAATTTAAAAAAAAAAAAAAAAAAAAAAAAAAAAAAGAAAAAACCCATAGCTTTCGAGCAGACCACATGACGTTATCTTGGTTTTGCCTCCATTCATTACAATTCATCAGACTTGTACCCCAGTAACTTGACGACGCCTTACTTTCAATCTTGTTTCAGTGCTTTTGCGTATCTTTAAAAAGTGAGCAAAAAATCTACTACGAACATACGAGTAGTAGGTAGAGACCGTTTTGCATTGCTTCTGTAAAAAACCATTATCAATATTCCTCCAGAAATACATATTTGAGGACCCTGAATACAAAAGATACCTTAATTAAAAGAAAAGGAACTTTCAGGGTCCGCGCGGACGTGTGTGCGCTTGTGACTAACATAACTCACGAACAAAATGTTGGATAATTTAGTTAACTACTTACCCCATGAGAAGGCTGCCTCAAGGACAAAGCACACAAAAGTAAAATTATGTAGCATGAAGAAATACAAAGGTAATATAAAACTTAACTAACAAATCAAAGAAAATAACAAAATTGGCATTTACGTTCAATATCTTCCATAGATGAAACACAGGGAATTTCACCCCAAACTACACTTTCCATAGAAAACTTTTCAAAAGTATTTTCTCAAAAACGTCTCTAACAGTTTTGATTAAATACCATAAGTTTTTAAGATATTTCCATGAAAAATAAAACATATACTGTACGTTGCATTTTCTGGGAATAACTTATGAAGCTCTCTTCATTGGGAAGGAATTTGTATATTTTTTAATCTAATAGAGTATAAGAGATAGACTTTTTGTTTTCTAGGAACCTCTGAGAAGAATACATTATCAGTAACATCATTGACATATGAAGTTTTTAAATAATAATTCCTAGTTCACCCCTATGTAGGCTTTTAGTTCTAACGGGTTATCGAGAAGTCACTCCGCATCTCTCGTGCAACCAAGATTCCCCTAGAGACGGGAATTCCGGTGGCAGCACTGATTGCCGCCAGTGTGTTTATAACATACCGCTAGTTAAGAAATCTGTTACGTTCACCTGTGTCATTCATGAAAAGTAATGCAGATAAATACCATGAAATTTACATATTTGAATACGTTGAAAATGTTAACTATTTTCTTAAGGACATAGATGCATTCGCTTTAATTTACTTCCAGACACTGTAATTACAGGCTTTCATTACATATTGATGTTTTCAGCTCAGCAATTGTTTTGGTTGTCCTCGTAGATCGAAGTTTTAGCGGCTCCCCAAAGAAAATAATCCAGAGGGGTCAGATCAGGAGATGGCGGAAGCCACAGACCTTGAGAAGTTAGTCTTTTCCCAAAAATTCCTACTAACAGCCCCATAGATTGACGTGACGTATGAGCAGTGGAGTTGTCTTGTTGAAAAAATTCATCCTTCACCATATATTCATTTAACTGTGCAATAAACAGAAAAGGAATATCCGAGCAGTAAACATCGGAATTAACCGAAGCGTGGACAAACATTGGCCCAATAATTCGTGAGCGAGAGATCGCACACCATACTCCAATTTTCTCCAAACGTAAAGCGGTTTCTTAAATGGCGTTGGGATTTTCAGTACACCTTATTTGTTTATTAATTATTAATTAAATCATGCACTGTGTCTGTGCGGTGTTTTGAGTTAAGGAACTTAGTAACGATTCATTTTTCACTTCACAGTGTAACGTCCGCATTTTCCACACATGACACATCCCTCTATAGGGCGCATTGCTATTACCACACATACATAAGTAGAATTCCTCTGCTGGCAGCAGGCGAGAATGTGCTGGAAACCGTAACATTCGGTAGCCATAACATGGAATACCAACCTTATCTCGAGCGACAGACACCAGCACGGTGCGTGGGCAATTGATGACCCACTGCAACGAAATGTGCAAAGAAGTAGCTTCTTTCATTTGACACGAAGTAGACAGAAAAATATGGTAAAGGTGGATAATTTATAGGCAAGGTATAAAGATAAATAAATGCATATTTAATATAATAAAAATAATAACAACAATAGTAATAATAAAAATAAAATGACAATCATAATAAATAATAATAATAATAATAATAATAATAATAATAATAATAATAATAATAATAATAATAATAATAATAATAATAATAATAATAATAATAATAATAATAATAATAATAATAATAATAATAATAATAATAATAATAATAATAATAATAATAATAATAATAAACAATATTTAGGGCTCGGAGTTTTAGGTGCTAAAAGCTTGGAAAATAATTATTTTTATGTGCTAAAATATGTGCTAAAACAATTAACATATTTTTAACTTCTGAATGGCCGAAATAATATAAATGTACATGGTACTCACCTTTTGGAAGAGGTCATCAAGTACTGTATAGTTACAATATACGACCACATGCTTCCTCAAATGTCTCATCCCGAAAGATTGTCGATTGCCATGAAGAAATGTCCTGAGCTTCGAAAATGATCGTTCCACATCACAAGAAGTCTAACATAATTATAACATGGAATGTCACTCCCACTCACGACAATGTCTACATGCTGCCCATCCAATACATTTGAAATTTTAAAGACTATGTTAAATGCACTATTATTTTCTAAAACTTCCTTGCATTTTCTTTTTACTTTCTCTAGAGGTAGACATACTACCCAAAAATTCGATGTCAGGATTTCACCGGGAATATATGTTTTGAGGCCCCCTGAATCCAAGAAACAAAAATCATTTTTAAGAAAGTTCCGTGTGCGTGTGTCTGTCAGTCAGTTTTTGGGCAGCATAACTCAAAAACGAAAAGTCGATTAACAACCAAAGTTGCTATTTCAGTTTAACGTCTTTCAAGGATGTCACACGACGATTTTGAAGAAAATTTCTCCACTCTAAACTA
The DNA here is from genome assembly GCA_030765045.1 of Tenodera sinensis. Classification (NCBI taxonomy): domain Eukaryota; kingdom Metazoa; phylum Arthropoda; class Insecta; order Mantodea; family Mantidae; genus Tenodera; species Tenodera sinensis. The sequence goes on from CM060964.1 coordinate 264,340,146, forward strand.
TCCTTTACATGGAAAATTTTGATTTTCTTGAAAATGGCTAACGATTTTGATTAAAATTGTATATGTTTAAGATATTTTTATGACAAATGAAATGTATATTTTGAATTTTCTGGCTCTAGCCCACGTAGTCCTGTTTACTCTGAATGACTTGAATAACTCGTACACCGTAAGAGACAGATCAAATCTTACTATACAAAAAATGTCGATCTCGCTAAAACACAGAATCTATGTCCAAATAATCTTTTTGTAACGTGAACTATTTCGGAGATATTCCTTGTTATTTGTGTCAGTTTCGGAAAAGTTACACTTTCGTCAAACGCAACATCGTTCAGCTTTTTATCGACGTGCAAAGAGAACGGAATGTCAAAGCTTTAAAAGATTTGACTATCGCTCAAAGCCTACTGTATACCCATATTCCGCTTCTATCTTCAAGGAAATAAGCAATAAGATAATTTCTGCAAACGTTTATCTCAACTAACACGAAGAAAATATAGGAACATGAGTTTGTAAGAATGGTTAGTACAAGAGTAGAGAAAGTCACGTGAGTGCAACACGTCAGATTTTTAAGTTTTGTGCTGCAGGATCAGAAAGAACTTTGAGAACTCCCTTTCTCTCCACATCCTGAACTAATTGAACTGCCTCTCCCAAATACATTCCTACTGATTCCAATTTCTTTATGGAATCACCTATGTCCTTATATATGAGAACGTGAAATTTGTGAGTTATATTATTTATTTAGAGTTTATTTAACACAGTTTAAGTGTTGAACAGACATTTTTGTCGTCTTTCGGTGCCCCCACTACCCGGCGCAGATTGCCATCTGCCAGCCCCCCCCCCCCCCCCTCCTTGGATGTCACTGCATTGGAACGAGCATTATGATGATTAAATTTCAACACTAAAACGTAAACATAGGCCTAAAAACATAAAATAATTTGTTCTTAAAACGCTCACCAGTCTAAGTACATGGCATCTAGCACACCGAAGTAGGCTCCTCCAGTATTATCAGTCCTTGTTATCACTGTCATACGAGCATATCCGCTGTTATCTTGTCTGTCAGGGTCCTGTCCACCACAAATGAATGGCAGTCTTCTCGTGTCATAAGTCTTTTCGTATGAAGTAAGCCACAAATAGTATCTGTGCCCAATCTGTTTCTTTGTTTAGTCTTCATTACGTTAATGACAGAAAGCACTCGCTCTACTCCAGCACTTGAACGCAGTGGACACAAAACACGCCACACGAATCTTGCCAAGGATGGAAATACCAGATTTCCATCAGGGATTTTTTGTTTGTATCACGCACCTCCAGAAGCCTTGCACTGAATCACTCTGTACTTCAATCTCAGTGTTCCTTAATAATCGCAATGAATCTGTAGCACTTGGGCACATTAGCATTTGGGCACATGGCAAAAAGAGTAGCATTTGGGGACATGGTTCAAGCAGGTAACAAAACGGTTTCAGGCATTGTGTATTAAGGGATGTACATAAGTGTTAATTGCTCATGGTCATGTTTATTATTTTGTTGAAAAATTTTTTTAAGAGATTCTTAGCCCGCTATCCGTATTTAAAGCATACTGTTTCCGGGGCACACCACGTGGAGGTGATCTCTTATCGCACCCCAAAAATGTATATTTTTGTTATTAATAATAAATTATTTTCGTTCTGTTAGAACTCGTCAATTTGTTTTGTTTTATCTTCGTCCATATTTATATTTTAATTTATTTACAAGCTCATAAGGTAAGAATTCGTCATATTTCTTCATTACATAAATTCATTTGTATAAAACGAAATTTATCATTAATTTAATTTATGCACATAAGCAAGAGTTCTGAGACATTTTCTTAGATCTCTGGTTTCCTCAAAATCTTTCAAGCTATTAGCAATCCTCTTGTCAAGTGTAACTACAGACTGTCTTCGTTTTTTTCACCTCCAAGTTCAGTTCCATTCTGTCGAAAAGGAATCCCTGGTATTCTGCATCATCCTTCAAGGCCTTAACTAGCGCGAGTATGTTAGGGTGCGGTCTTTACACGATTTTGTTGGACCAGTGGTTCCATCCTTCGACAGCATTGTTGGTTCTGTGACATTTTCCGTGGCAATTCTATATTTCTTTTGGTATTGAAGGATAATCCAGCCACTGTTCCACAAGGTAGGTAGAACAAACTTAATTTCTCATTTTCTGGTGAGTTTTCTTGCATAATGAGGAAACCATCGCCAACTTAGTTAAGCGGAAGAAGAGCTAATGCAGAACACATCATTGAAGTGTGAAGTCTGATTTCCTCATTTTGAACGTAATCACGTGGCATTCCTAATTCTTGCACCTTTCTCCAAATACACTGATTGAAATGATAGTTGCAACCAGAAATTTGTATATTTGACTTCAAAGCTTTAATAGCGCCAGGTTCAAAATCTTCAGTTAAATCCTTGAGGTTCCAGTCTGGAAACTTCTCTTTAATTGTGTTGAACAGGCTGCTGTAAGTCTCTTTTTTCTTATTTCGAAGAAGAGCGTATACCACCGACACAACATTCGTTTCGTCACTTGTACTTCCAAGATCGGCGTGGATGGTGTATGTTTGGCTATATTTTTGCTACAGCTTTGGAATGTACCACCCATAAAAAAAGGTGTGCTTTTCGTTTAGTGCAATTAATCCTTTAGTGCTTGCAAATACCAAAATGCTTTCTTGTGGCTCAGAGAAACCGTCAGCTCTCGTAAAATAAACGTGCCACCTCGTTCATCTTTAACAATTCAGGTGGTAAAATGATGTTTTCAGGACTTCCCGGCTCTTTCTGCACACCTTGTGATTTTCTCCTAACTCGGTGTAGGTTAGTTTTACACACATTTTGACAAGGCATTTCTGTCACCAGTTCATATCAGCGGTTAAATAGTGTACCCATTTCTTCGGTATAAATAGCAGATATTGAAGTGATTTCCTCTCCTCCTCTCCGCTTACCTGAAGGGCAGACTACCTGAAAATTACCTGCACAATTAAACCGAAAAACATCAACTCCCTCGCCATATTCCTAGATAATTATCTTTGTGCCCAAATGCTAATGTGCCCAAGTGCTATGCACCCATCGCCATTCAGTGTTAATCTATTGAATTTTATCTCTTCAACAAGATTGGGGAACAAGGATATCATGGGTCCTAAGGTTTGAATCTCTTTTATTTTCTGTGGGTTCAAACATTCTGGATTCCTCATAATAGTGTCACAGAGAGGAAAGCGCTGACAGATCTGATCTGTGGCTTCAATATAGAAATCTAGGCATCTTAATGTGAATTATACTTACGACACTTTAAGGAAGTTTCAGTTTAGACAACGATGTAGCAACTTCAGCACCGAAATACATGGCATCTAAGGGTTGAAAGCGTCTGGGAGTTTTAAAGTCAAATTGGCTTTCTCCTAATTTAATTACATGTTCATGTTTTAGATAGCAGTCTGCAATGGTTCTTACTGCTGCACATACATTTTTTCTTAAGTGATGTATCTGGAAGTTTTCGCTCTGCAATAGCTTATTTAAGTTGTTAAATAATTATAAATACAAATGGTTCCAAGGGTCATTTAGCTTTTGAAGCATTATTTCTGGAGCTGCTAATTTCTCAGTTGCCTGCGAATGTGAAATAAAGTTTCAACACAATGTACTGTTCCAGAACACGAGACACTGCTTGGTGCGAAGACAAGGAGAAGGATGCAACAGTTTGTGAGGGGCAACTTAAACATACGCCTGAAGTTCTTTTAACGCCTCTGTGCATTTTGCACTTACGTGAAAATAATTCTATATCACACATTAGGTCTTCTGGAATCTTTGGAAGCTTTGAGCTAGCGTAAGAGGCACAGAGGCTAAATGAGTGGAAAATACACCTCATTACGTACAAATTTGTAACACCAGATGGAGGAGTGTACAAAGAGACTGTCTCTTTCCCATCGTAGTAGAAGCAATTAAGTTTTCTTTGTGTGGGATATTGTTTATTGCAAATGCACTAACGATTTTCTGATAGAGTTATGCTGTTCCATCACTTATCATAAATTATCATAAAAAGCATCAATAATATCGTGATCCCCAAATTAACTCGTGTGACTAGACACAAGTGTTTTGTGACGCTTATATCTGTGAATTCGTCTACAATTAGAGAAAACTTATTTTCTCGTACCTCTAGACACAGCCTATGCTTGCTTTCAACGCCAGTAACTCTTTTCACGATGGATGTCGCTTTTGTCCGCCCACAAGTAACTTTTTCAAGATCTCTCAATCTGGACAAGTTGATTTAATCAATTGCGGCAACTGTTCCATTACATTGAAAAAAAGATTGTGTTCTGCTACAAACGCGCTCAGTCTAACGTCTGCTACCTTTACCTGGTGGTTTATTGTTGAAGCACTTACTAAAGAAGTTAAAGTCCCCTGTCCTACAAGTCTTTTAGCGTCATTTATAATATGTTGTTACTTTCTGCGTGCTTTTCTAGCCCTATTTTACTACAAAAGCAATGTTTATGTCTATGCCACATGACTTGCAATATGCAAACGTATCTCCTTGTTTACGTTTCAGTAACCACCCCTTTAAGTTATTGCATTGTTCTCATTCTGATCATGGGCGTCGGCACACTTTTTTCAGGGGGGAGTGGGGCGCATGTTGGAAGTTAGCAATCAAACTATTAATTCATTAATCTGTGGTCAAAACATATATTTTTTGCGGTTAACTGTATTAACTTGTGCTAAATAAAAATGTATTCTTTACATCAAAATTAAAACAACAGTCTAATATCATTAATTAACTGCACATTAAATTAATTAATTTCCAAGGGGAGCCACGGCCCCACCTTGCCCCCACTTCGCGACAACCATGGTTATGATTTGTAAGTTTGTGAGCACTAGGTTTTTCTCTTGGTCCCTCATTCATGGTCACTAACCACTTCACACAAATTTAGCACAACGAAAACCACTACTGTGTGCACTGTGAAACGTGAAAGACGCACGTTACTACGGTAATAATTATAATAAACTCAGGTGAGAGGAGAGGCTACTGACGGTTTGAAGCTCTTAGCCACTACCAGGTCGCCCATCTCATCCGGAATCGGATAAGTAGATAACCCTTCATGCGTTAAAAGAGTTGCAGAACACACTACTGCCGTAGTAGCGTGAGCGACCTTATTTCTGTCTCTTCGCGAAGACGAGCGATGAGACGTAGTTCCTAGGTTGAACTATTGTGTGTAGTCCGTGGTAATAGACTATAAACAACCCAAAAGTTTCTTATAATGTTTTGCACTTTACTTACAGGGACTTTAATTTTCAGGAAATCAACTCACTCCCATATGTTATCTAACATTACGGATTACAGATTGTAAAGTGCCGTAACAAAATACATGCAAACATAAGGTCGCGTAATGTTTCATTGACACTTGGTTGTTTCATATTAATGTTATTGTTGTATTTTGTTATCAGTTATTGTTATTATTACTATATTACTGTTTTATTATTTTTATTATTAGGGCTCGGAAGTTCATGCCCTAAAAAACACTGAAATATGCATGCAAATATGCTCTTAAAAACTTGAAAATATGCCAAGAAATATGCACTAATTAATTAAAACAATTAATGTCCCTTTGCAGTAGACAAGACGAGTTAGTATAAATAATAAATAAAGTTACCTTATTCTTTAGAGGTTGAAGCAGAAGTAGTCCCGCTGCTAGTATCAACTGCTAAATTGCAGTTCACAACCATCACTTTGCACAAATTTTCAACTGTAAAGCATCGTCTGTTGTCTCGCAAAACACTTTTATAACGTGAAAATCTTCTATCCACGTCACAAGATGTTATCGGGGCATATTTAAATGATGCTAACTGCTTCAGAGAGAGTCTCTTGGTGAGACATGGTTTTCTTTTGAGGATGTCTCGAAGACCGCACATCTGTTTATAACCAGAATTTTTTGAAATTACATAATTCACTTTCTCTTTCACATTTTGTCCTATGCTACCAGGAACCGAACTTAGATCACATATTGTTTTTTCAAAGACAGTAAGTGATTCATGCAAAGGAGATCCTACAGCTTCCAATGCCGTTATGGCTGTTGATAAGAAAGAAAAATGGGCAGATATGAAACTAAGATCCTCTTTTAACCCAGTGCCTGACAGAATATTTTGCACAGTTTCTATTAGTGAAGCATATTTCAAGTCCAATGAATTAACAACCTCTTCGGCTATTTCTATGTGCTCAGCATAATATAAAACTGCATCGACCCATGTTCCCCATCGAGTTAACACTGGTGCAGGAGGAAGTCGGATATTAGGTGATGGTCTAAACAACTCTTTTAGGAGATTTAACAAAAATTATCTTCGTACTGGACACAAATCTATCTACCAATGGGACATTGTCTCGGTAATGCTACCAATATGAAAAATATACAGATGAAAAAAATAAAAAAAAGCATAAAAATCATTAAAATATGCAATATAGAGGCAATAATATTGAAATCTTCGTGAATTGCATCATCATGTGCAGTACTGCCAATATGAAAAATATTATCCAGATAGAAAAAGTAATAAAAAGCCATAAAAATCATTAAAATATGCAATAAAGGGGCTATAGTATTGAAATAATATGCATTTATCAAAAATCAAGAAAATATGCAGTTATATGCACCATAAAATCATGTCCAAATAACTAAAAATTCCGTAATTCGTCCACATAATGTAAAAGCATACATTTTTAACCCCTATGAAAAAACATGCAAATGTTTTCCTAGCCCTATTTATTATGTATTATTAACTTTTATTAGAATGTTTATCGTCATTAGGCTTATCATTATTATACTTATTAGAATTGTTCTTATTTTTAATATTACTACTGTTATTATAATTATAATTATCATTAATATTAAGCATTATTGTTACTATTATTATTCGTATTGTTGTTATTATTATTAGTCAGTATTATTACTGTCAGTATTATTACCACTATTATTACTATTATATTGACCGCCTCCGTTGAGCAGTTGGTAGCGCGCTTGCCTCTGGCGCGGAGGACCCCGGAATCGATCCCCGGTACCAGCATGGGGATTTTATCCCCTTTGGGAGGTCTGACACGGGGTGCACTCAGCCTCGTTAATCCCGAGGAGGCCAATTGAGGAGCTACTTGATGGAAAAGTAACGGCTCCTGGTCGTGAAGACCGAATAACTAGCCGGGAGGGATCGGAAGGCTGACCACGTAACACCCTCCAGTACTGCACCCTACCAATGACGCCTGTAGTGGGTCGAGGTGGGGAACGCAGCGGCTGGGCTCTTCATGGGTTGTTGTGCCGGGGCTTAGTTTTTTTATTATTATTATTATTATTATTATTATTATTATTATTATTATTATTATTATTATTATTATTATTATTATTATTATTATTATTATTATTATTATTATTATTGTTGTTGTTGTTGTTGTTGTTGTTATTGTTGTTATTATTATTGTTGTTGTTATTATTATTGTTGTTGTTATTGTTATTATTATTATTACTATTACTATTACTATTACTATTACTATTACTATTATTATTATTATTATTATTATTATTATTATTATTATTATTATTATTATTATTATTATTATTATTATTATTATTATTATTATTATTATTATTATTATTATTATTATTATTATTATTACTGCTGAAAAATTAGCAGTAACCTTGAGGTAGGTTTCACATTATTAAAAATATTTAAATTATATGTACTTGTATCTTGGTTTATTGCTTAAACAAAAATAATTTACATTGATTATATAAAAATACTGCTTTTAAAATAATGTTTGGGTACGTATTAATTAAATGACAATATAAGTGGGCCATTAATACTATATTAACAGAAAAACTATAAAATGAATGAAGTGAACAGTGCACAATAATCATAAAGGAGACCGATCTGTGGATTTTCCAAATTCCCAAGGTGTCCTGAATTTTTTATCACAGTTGATGTCCATGAAAAGTGTGATTACCCAAATATCTAATAACTTAAAATTACAACTGTATATATAGTCATTGTCTCTCGTATGAGGTACATGGTCATCGCCTAGGAACATAGTCAATTCCACTGTGTTTTCTTTGCCAATACTAAATGTGTAATTATGCTATTTAAATAGTTAAATACTCACATTCTTATTCACTTTTGGTATAGTCTCATTTTAAAAAAAGACCAATAGAGGTGCAACTTAAATTACAGAAATGTTATTTAAGATTTGACAAATGAAACAAAACTTGAGATCCACGCTACTTTCAATAGGTAACATTCATCCTCTTTATAAATTCAATTCCTCGTTTCTTTAACCTGATATTATTAAAAACCTGTCACTTAGCAATTAATATATTGAAAGTAGATTATTTCTAGCTGGGTTTTTGGTCGTTATGTGTTGCATATCGTTGAAAGATAAATTCAATATCGTTTTTAGTTTTAATCTAACTTTGATTTATACCAGCATTCTTCTGTACGCACGTGTGCACATTTCTACGTTGTTTGTAAAGGCCATTTCAGTCTTCCAGTAACGAAAGCGGATCAGTATGACCTCACTCACATTCTGCTTAGCGTTATCGTACCCAGGCAAGTGGTAAACACCTTGGAAAATGAAAAATAAACAGAACTGACAGTTTGTGTAATGAATAGTTGCACTATTAGCAGGGCTAGGAGGTTCATACATTTGCATGTTTTTTTCATTGGGGTTTAAAATGTATGATTTTACGTTAATGTGCACGAATTATGGAATTTTCAGTTATTTGGACATGATTTTATGGTGCATATAACTGCATATTTTCTTGATTTTGATAAATGCATAATATTTCAATATTATAGCCCCTATTGCATATTTGAATGATTTTTGTAGTTTTTATTATTTTTTCCATCTAAATAATATTTTTTATATTGGTAGTAGTGCACATGATGATGCAACTCGTGAGGTGACACAACTAATGCTGAGTCATGTTGTCATGCAGTGAATCCCGTGTTTCCATCCTTTCATTATATGTATGTGCATAGAGAATATCAGTGCGTTATCTGAGAGGTTTATATTAAAAAGATAAAGTACAGGTCAAGCCCCTATATTGCATATTTGAATGATTTTTGTAGTTTTTATTATTTTTTCCATCTAAATAATATTTTTCATATTGGTAGTAGTGCACATGATGATGCAACTCGTGAGGTGACACAACTAATGCTGAGTCATGTTGTCATTCAGTGAATCCCGTATTTCCATCCTTTCATTATATGTATGTGCGTAGAGAATATCAGTGCGTTATCTGAGAGGTTTATAAGAAAAAGATAAAGTACAGGTCAACGTTTTGAGCAGCACGATTATAGCAACGCTTGCCTGTGTCGTGGTCTTCAAACGTAAGTGTTGTGAACTGGTTCCCACCAAATTAAATTAGGCATATAAAATGTTAAAAAGATCTTCAAATGCCGAAAATAAAACCAACGTCGAGTGCTAGATTAATTAATTTAGAGAAAGAGTTTTAGGGTGATTTAATATCTACAGATAATAGTGTACTGTTTTGTGGAGCGTGTGAGAATAATGTAGGGAGTGAGAAAAGATTTCAAATAGTTCAGCACATAAACACAGAAAAACATAGGGAAAATTTAATCAGAAACTCGCAAATAAAGAGCCTGTTCAAAAACAGCTGGTGGAGTGTTTAGGGAGTAGGGTTACTGAATTTTCCTGTGACTTGTGCCAAGCATTTTTAGCTGCGGATATTCCTTTGTTCAAAATTGATAATCCGACATTTAAACGTTTTCTTGCTAAGTACACTCGACAACATGTGCCTGAAGAAAGTACACCGCTTAAGACTTATGTAGGACATTGTTACAATAACGTATTGTCAAATATACAAAATGAATTGGTGGATCAGTTTGTGTGGTTGTCTGTTGATGAAACCTCTGATTCTGAGCGCCGTTCTATTGCTAATATAATCGTGGGTGCTTTAAATAATGAACAAAATACTACAGCTTATGTTCTTAATGTGTGCGAATTGTCGGCCACTGACAATGTAACTGTGACCCAATTTGTAATGAACTCTTTGAAATTACTATAACCATGTGGAATCAAATACGACCGGTTACTTTTATGTGTTACTGATGCAGGTCCTTAAATGGTAAAATCAGGACAAACTCTGAAAGGTATTTTTCCTAACTTAATTCATATAACGCGCGCTTGCCTCTGGCGCGGAGGACCCGGGTTCGATCCCCGGTACCAGCATGGGGATTTTATCTCCTCTGGGAGGTCTCACACGGGGTGCACTCAGCCTCGTTAGGTCCCAGGGGGACCAATTGAGGAGCTACTTGATGGAGAAGTAGCGGCCCCAGGTCTAGAAGACCGCATAACTGGCTGGGAGGGCTCGGGGCGCTGACCACGTCCCACCCTCCAGTACCGCACTTCACCAATAACGCCTGCAGTGGGCAGAGGTGGGGAACGCAGTGGCTGGGCGGTAGGCCTTGGCCCTTCATGGGCTGTCGCGCCGGGGTTTAGTTTAGTTAATTCATATAACTTCTTTGGCACACGCTCTCCATCGCATTTCTGAGACAATACGTGATTCTTTCCCATTGGTAGATAGATTTATGTCCAGCAGAAAGAGAATTTTTGTTAAATCTCCTAAAAGAGTTAAGTTGTTTAGATCAACAGCACCTAATATCCGATTTCATCCTGCACCAGTGTTAACTCGATGGGGAACATGGATCGATGCAGTTTTAAATTATGCTGAGCTCATAAAAATATTCGAAGAGGTTGTTAATTCATTGAACTCGAAAGATGCTTCATCAATAGAAGCTGTGCAAAATATTCTGTCAGGCACTGGGTTAAAAGAGGATCTTAGTTTCATATCTGCCCATTTTTGTTTCTTACCAACAGCCATACCAGCATTGGAAGCTGTAGGATCTCTTTTGCATGAATCACTTGCTGTCTTAAATCACATATTTTTTTTCAAAGTTCAATTCCTGGTAGCATAGGACAAAAAGTGAAAGAGAAAGTGAATTATGTAATTTCCAAAAATTCTGGTTATAAACAGATGTGCGATATTCGAGACATCCTCGAAAGAAAACCATCTTTCACACCAAGAGACTTGACTTTCTCTCTCTCTCTCTGTGAAGCAGTTAACATCATGTAAATATGCCCCGATAACATCTTGTGACGTGGAGAGAAGTTTTTCACGTTACAGACGATGTTTTACAGTTGAAAATTTGTGCAAAGTGTTGGTTGTGAACCGCAATTTAGCAGTTTATACTAGCAGCGGGACCACTTCTGCTTCAAGCTCTAAGGAATAAGGTAACTTTATTTATTTATTATTTATACTAACTCGCCTTGTCTACTGCAAAGGGACATTGTTTTAATTAAATAGTGCATTTTTCTTGTCATATTTTCGAGTTTTTAAGAGCATATTTGCATGCATATTTCAGTGTATTTTAGGGCATGATCTTCCGAGCCCTAACTATTAGTAATGTGTTGACTTTACCCTACGACCAGGAAGGCCAATGTTTAGAAGTAAAATTGTCGCACGGTCCACTCAAAATTATGGATTTGGATTCAAAATTATCGTACATCATAAACCAAATGCTACAAAAGTAAATGTATCAGCATAACACTAATGAAAATGTAATAGTATTGATCTTTATGATACAAGATTGATGATCTCAATCAATATTACAACTTCAGCACTTGTGTTTCTCGCACTATTCCTTTGAAAGTTCATCATCTTCCTCGACTGTTGCAAAATTATACAAATTTGTTGTTGATATAAACTTGAACATCCCGGTCACTTGCATATTTTCGGACTTACCTCATTCTTTCATAAGCTGAGACGACCGACTAAAGTCCATTTACCGCATTTAGCGCCAATCTGTTACTAATTTTGATTTTTAATAAACCTAGTTTGGAAAAAACTCTTTCACAAGTAGTGTTTCTGTGGGGCAATGAAATCACTGATAATGCAAACTCCGCCAGTTCTTTGAAATCAGTATTTCCACCAAGGTGACATGTGTTTAACAGCACTCCAGAAACTGTCAGGTTCAAGTAGGTATGTTCTTTATTTCACACGGAATATCACTTATTCCGAGTTTTTTTCCATTGATCATCAGTTTTCTGAACAGTGCCTTCTTCATTGAGATTACCAGATCTGGACACACCAGCAACAAAAGGATGAAGGGTAGAAGAATTAGTAGGATATGAAATGGTTGCCTTAGAGGGGTGGAGACAGGCCATTAGGGCAAAATTGGTGTCGCCATTTGTAATTAATTTCATTTCGCTGGTGTGACAAACCAGTGAAAATGATTTTCGCCGGTGTCAAAATTATCGTACACCCCCATAATCACCGTACGGGTTGACAACCGTAAGTACAAACATTCAGATTATCGTATGCCCCAATAATTATCGTAAGAGTTGGAAACCCTGCCTTCGACTATTAAATATGAATTTAGTCAACGCGAATATGTAGAATCACATTCACAAGCCAAACCCGTTTTGTATTAACGCAGGTACTATACATTATAATTGTACAACATTTTTGTGAATATTTGCAATTGTTATTAAATATGCTGACTGACAGTTTCCTTCAATCACACGTCAACGCTTAGCGACTACACTGGTGCCAGTGTTGCCAACCCATACTTAAACAGATAAGCTATATCGTCGTTCAAAATAAGTCAAAATGCCTAAATATGAACTAATAAAAAAGCTGGAAGAAAGCTAACAATTTATTTAGCTGTGATTGTTAGTTAGCAATATTCCATAACAAATTACAAAATAATGTTAAATAATACGTAATAAATACTGCTACTTCATTTAGCTTTATGTTAATAACCAATGACATTAGGCCATTTAGAAGTGGAGCTGCACTCCCACTGCATCATCCGGGTCGATTTCTTGAATTTCAGGGAAGATAATTAAAGTAGTATGTTCCTCTGGTGTTTGTAAAGTTCGAAGTACTTGGTGTGTCAACACTCAAACCACTACTATACGAAGCCAATGTCCCTATTTTATTTAATACTTTGGGGGGAAACTGATAATTTTTACAACACTTCCCCATCGACGAAGTCCTGACCTGATTGTTGTAATAAAATTTAACATTTGTGTTCCCATTCAGTTATGGAGTTCGGCTTTTATTATGCTCATCACGCTAAAACGCCTCTTTATCTCGGCATTGGACCAAGGTAGTACCAGCAAACAGACTGCAACGTCAGCTAGCTCTTGCAAGGCATTAACACCCGATGCATCTTTATAACTTGCCACCTCATGCCAGAAACACAGTGTCTGTGAAGTTTCCTTCTAGGTTACAGTAATTAATTTCTGCCACTGAAATTCTGCTTGTGTGATTTTTTCAGGAGGAATATTTAAATGTTTCATGACTGGAATAAGGGACTCTTTCACTACTCGCAGAGAATTTTCAACCGACAAGATGGATACTTTTCTTAAAATTTTGAGTTAAGGAACTTAGTAAGGATTCTTTTTTCACTTCACAGTGTAACGTCCGCATTTTCCACACATGACACATCCCTCTATAGGACGCATTGCTATTACCACACATACATAAGTAGAATTCCTCTACTGGCAGCAGGCGAGAATGTGCTGGAAACCGTAACATCCGGTAGCCATAACATGGAATACCAACCTTATCTCGAGCGACAGACACCAGCACGGTGCGTGGGCAATTGATGACCCACTGCAACGAAATGTGCAAAGAAATAGCTTCTTTCATTTGACACGAAGTAGACAGAACAAAATGGTAAAGGTGGATAATTTATAGGCAAGGTATAAAGATAAATAACTGCATATTTAATATAATAAAAAATAATAACAACAATAATAATAATAAAAATAAAATAACAATCATAAATAATAATAATAATAATAATAATAATAATAATAATAATAATAATAATAATAATAATAATAAAAATAACACTAATAATAATAATAACAATAACAATGATATTAATAATAATAAGAATAACGATAACGATAATAATGATAATGATGATAATAATAATAATAATGATGATAATAATAATAATAATAATAATAATAAGAATAATATTAATAAGAATAAGAATAAGAATAACGATAGCGATAACGATAATGATGATAATAATAATAATAATAATAATAATAATAATAATAATAATAATAATAATAATAATAATAATAATAATAATAACAATAATATTAATAATAAGAATAAGAATAACGATAACGATAATGATAATGATAATAATAATGATAATGATAATGATAATGATAAAGATAAAGATAAAGATAATGATAATGATAATGATAATAATAACAATAACAACAATAACACTAATAATAATAATAAAAAAAAAAATAATAATAATAATAATAATAATAATAATAATAACGATAACGATGATGATAATAATAATAATAATAATAATAATAATAATAATAATAATAATAATAATAATATTGATAATGATAATGATAATAATAATAACAATAATAATAATAATAATAATAATAATAATAATAATAATAATAATAATAATAACATTAACAACAATAATGACAATAATAACAATAATAATAATAATAATAATAATAATAATAATAATAATAATAATAATAATAATAATAATAATAATAATAATAATAATAATAATAATAATAATAATAATAATAATAATAATAATAATAATAATAATAATAATAATAATAATAATAATAATAATAATAATAATAATAATTAGGGCTCGGATTTTTAGGTAAATAGATATTTTGTTTACGTCATAATACGAACTTGAAACTGAGTTTAATGTTCTGGATATTCACACCGGAGCAAATATTTTAAGTTTTACTGCGCATAAAAACGCATATTTTCTGATTTTTATGTAAACAAATATGTTCGAATATTCACATAAATTACACAAAAATCGCATAAGCGAAACCACTTTCTAGTTTTTGTTTTTCACATAGTTACATAAAGTCATATAAAAGCAGCAGCAGCAGTATTATTTTAAGCAAGCCATCATGCAACCGGACTTCTTTAACACAGACTAAATGTCGCAATTTGTTATTCATTATTGACAGATCTGATTGATGTGTTAGCTATAGTATCCCTTCACTTGGAAGAAAATATGGACATCCTGCTATCTAGAGCTACATGAGCGCGCAAGATAACAGGGAATTACTCCACTGCCATGTGCTTGGTTAAGGCCCTGTAGTATAAACGTAGTTACACTGGTAGATTAGTTAAACCAAACCAAAAGTTTAACTGGAGGCGCCGAATTATAAGCATCTGGTCAGTTAAAGCGCAGTGCAATGCTATTGGTGTTCATGAAAGACGATCGCTAAACATTTTCTTTTTCTTTTTCTTCCTCTTCCTCTTTCTCTTCTTCTTCTTCTTCTTCTTCTTCGTCTTCTTCGTCTTCTTCTTGTTCTTCTTCTTCTTCTTCTTCTTCTTCTTCTTCTTCTTCTTGTTCTTGTTCTTGTTCTTCATGCACCACAAGTAAATGCTGTTGGTACATGTGCTGGCTTAAAAAACAATTAAAATATTCTGAAATAATGGCGCTTCACAACGAAAATTAAGTGTAACATTAAATTAAGGTGATAGGGAACTATTCGCAACGAAAAATAGTAGCTCTTGCTCTAGCAATTTCCATCGCAATCTCCTTCTTACACAAATTAGGTCCAGCATTACTAAAGCGCGTCTCACCCTTAAAAGACAGTACACGTTAAATGGAGCGCAGTGTTGCAACATGTACTAGTTGCGAATCTTTCTCCGCGAGCGACTCGAGGTGGCCTGAGTCCTGTACTTAGTCCTTCAATTGCTGCTTGACGATCCCTCCACGCCTTTGTTACTGTATGACCTAAATTTACAAATGACTCGTCTGTATAAACAATTGATTTCCCTTGGTCCCTAAACCTTTTACGTCTTTTAGATATTTATGTCGCCATCTGATGATATCGATATCGTCTCTTTCTATTAATATGCACTTGTTACCCTTTCTTTCATATTCGAACCCCAAATCAGAGTGGCCCTTGAGAAATTTGGTAGGGTCTCATCACTGTTGAACTGTGACAAAATTATATTCAGCGTGGGTGGAATATTTGCAAACTGTAAAGAATGAACAATTCGCCGCACTCCACCTTGCACTATACAATCATATTGCGTTAACCTAGCGTTTTCTGTAGTCCCACCCTTTTTGCTTTCTTTTTCGATGGCGTTCTTAGAGGTCCTTTCATTAGTTCCTTTTTAATCATACACACTACTGCTTCTGAACACCCGATAGCCTTAGCTGTTTCTTTTACTGCGTTACTTACACGCATTTTGCTTCAAAAATAATATAACACATTCATAATTATTTGGCGTTCCTTACTTCTTAATTTACCAACATCGTCTCTTCCTAGCTTCACCCTCCATAACTACAAATATTTACAAAAATATTACACAAATAACGCAATAACAGTTCACAGTTACACACACGGCTTCTTTCTAACTAATGCTAGTGCTGCTCCTTATACTATCTTCTGTGTCAGTCCTGACGCTGAATAGATGAATACCTTTTGTTTGCCTTACTGAATAAAGGAAAGAGGTTACTGCCTTTTGGTTTATTTTAAAAACTTTCTCCAACCTTCCACAACATTTGTTCTCGCTGGTTCCCTGATGTAAACTCAATAACAAAAAAGTTTCACACTGCGTAACTTTTGCAGTGCACATATATAAAATTTTCCGAAAACATTTAATTTAAAAAATTATAACACTTAACTGGGTAAACATAGAGAATTCAAAGTAGGCAGGTAGTAGAACTATAGTTTACTCTACCTAAGAAAAAAATATAGATGTATTCTAGCAGTTTGTTAGTTAGTGCGTGATGAGTATAGAAACAGCAAATATCGGACTTCTATTGAAAAAAAGTTTTCTGAAGAAATTTGGACCTATAGAAATGTATAATGACTCTGAAAAGGATATAACCTGACAGAGAAAAAAATTCTGCATAGGATAATGTGTTCAAACCTGAAATTTATAACAAATGAATATTTATACCATGCTATTAGGAATCTGGCAACAGAGCGAGGGTAGAAAAGGACGCGGCTAATGGCAACTTATATGCGCTAGATAGAGACAGAGATGTCCCATTTAACTCCATACTGTCTTCTAAGAGTGAAACGCTATATAGTTCGATCACCTATCTTCTTACACAATTAAGTGCTGTTGGTAACTAAAATGTAATGTTGGTAGTGCTGTTGCCCTAACTAAATGCTGTTGGTAGTTTAGGGAAAAGCTTATGTTCTGAAATAATGACATACTGGATGAAACATAAGGATAACAGTTTAGTGTTAAATTAACGTGACCAAGCACAACGAAAAATAAGCTTTGCAGTAACGTACCTCGTAGTAATTTAGGTATATTTAGCGTTTTGGTTCGCATATTGTTCATACTACAAAAAGTTTGCTGCATTTATGTACCTTACTTCACTCTACTTATTAGGTAAGATATCAACAGTTTTGAGTTCACACTGTATTATTCATGCCCAGAGTGAAAAGTAGTGCAAGTTATGGTGTGTAACAATATATATCAAAATTTAAGGGTATTTTCAGTTGGGATGGTAAAACCCTGTAATGTCAGACATGTGGTAAAACTACACAGCAGACCAACGAACGCGAGTAACTTTAAATGGTAACAAACATAAGGCAGCTATACAAACGCTTTACAAATGCTTTTATACGTTTTCACTGCATTGTGAGGATTTGTGCAGCGCAGTGATTTCGCCGGACATACCCATTTCGAAAGTGAACCAACGTCAGTTTAAAACTTCCTGGCGAAATGTAAAAATAATGACACACCTGATGAATCAACTTGTCGAAAACATCACGTTCTCAAGTGTCACTGACAAACTGTGACGTATATACGCAAAATGTGTGCTAATTAAAAACTATGGGTGAGCATAGATGAAACGCCAGATTTTACTGGCAGGAAAATTGTAAATGTTGTAGGTAGGAGTATTGAACAATGATTCTGAACTTTCAGTCATCTTTTCTGTTGACCTGCCAAGACATGCCTGCTGCAAACCATATGACTGTTGCCACATTATTTAATGAAGCAAAACAGATATTGTGGCCAAATGGTTTACCACAAGACAGTGTTTTGTTAAATTTGACTGATGATGCACCATATATGAAAAAGACAGCAGCAGGATTTGGAGTTAGTCATCCTGAAATGATTCATGTCGCATGTGACGTGCACGAATTGCACAGAATACGCGAGGAAATTAGAGCCATGTTTCCTGACATTGACAAGTTGATTTCTAATGGGAACAAGTGCTTATCAAGTCACCTAAAAGGATTAAATTTTTTCAGAACAAAAATTCAAACCCTCCGCTGCCCTCTGCGCCTGTGGTGACTCGCTGGGGAACATGGCCACAGTTCAACACTGCGCAGAAAATCTGGATGGTGTTGCTGCTTTCATAAATGAACTAATTTGTAAAGATGCCAGTTCAATTAAAATTCTTCTAGAACTTTTAAATGATAGCGTGATAAGAAATGGCAGCATACTTTTCCACAAATCTGAATTTCTTCTGTGTCTCCATAAACAAACTGGAATCAGCAGGAATGCCTTTGAGAGAAGCAGTTAAAAATATTTAAATGTTTTATGACTGGAACAAGGGAATCTTTCACTACTCGCAAAGAATTTTCAACCGACAAGATGGATACTTTTCTTAAAATTTTGGCATTGTTGGGAAGTTTTGCCTGCAATCCACAATATAGCCTCAACAAAAAGGCGACAGGCTGCTCCGTCCGATATGACGCAATGTTGGAGGACGTTAATTTTAAAAAAAAAAAAAAAAAAAAAAGACACACTGCTTCCTAAAATCCTTTTCGTCGTCAGGAGGTAATTTTAAACCCCGAAGTTTTTCCTCCACTTCATACCCTAAGTATGCATGCTAGTCCACGTAATTCTCAAGGCTATCAGTAACGAAGTCTTCTCTGCAAGTTAGAGGTACAAATTTTCTTGCTATACTCTCTCCCAAAAGTACTAAATCTTCCAATAATTTACACGGATCTGCCACTTGCGATTCAAACGATTTCTTAACCCTTTGAATTTCGCTTAGTATTAGTCGAATAAATAGGAGAAATGCATGATTTCTTTCATCAACATACATAGCATGCAAGAGTGAGGCAAAATAGTCTCTCTCTTGATTTGGCTATGCTAAACATAGCCTCAAGTCCAAGCCATTGATCAAGTAATCTGACAACGGCACTTTCTATTGAAAGCCACCGGGTCTGACACACTTGAACAATTCTGTGAGGTTGATGGCCATTGTTAATAGCAGCATACAAAGCACTATATTGACTCTGACGTAAAGCCTAGTGGAGGTTTCACGTATGAGAAAATCCAGGTTTGTTGGAAGACATTGAGCAGCGGAAGAGATTGCCAGCTGCAAAGAGTGGCACACGCACCGTATCATTATGAGCCCTGGACATTCTCTGCGCAATCTAGCGCAAACTCCATTGTTGATGTCTATCATAACAGCAGCATCATCAACGCCAATACCCTTTAAATTCTTTATGTTTAACCCTTTCTCACGCAATGTTTACAAAACACAGGCAGCGATTGACTCAGAGTCGCAAGATTGTAGCTCAGAAAAAGCTAGAAATGTAGAAATTAACCCACCGTTCCTAAGACTAATATACACTATTGTAATCCCCACAATTTTGGTAACTCTGATGTCGTTTCACTCGTCAATAAGTATACTACACTCTCCAGTCCCTATATCTTCTAGCAATAGTTTCTCAAAATGAGGACCTAAAACAAAGTTTACCAACGCACTACATTTTGTCCTGTGCAACTGAATATTTGCCGCAGTTGGACTGTAACTAAACATAGATTTGCAAAGTTCACCAAGGTCGTCAATACTTAATAGTGACCAATGACACGCAACATAAAGTGTGACTCCATGTGTGGTAAATCATAAGAGATCATAAAAATATTACCACCAACAAAAATGTAGATCTCGTTAGAGGACACAACTTTTATCAAATAACACTTTTCTCGTAGGTTAACCATTTCTGAGATGTTTCTTGTTGTTGGTTTGAATTTTAGTATTTATACTTATATCAAATGGGAAGTTGTTACCCGTTTTCTTTTCCTTTCCTATTCTCGCAAAAGGAACCAAATTCCAAAGCAATCCCATAGTGACCAGCTCTTTAGGAATTTGACTATCGCTTAAGCCCACTCCATTCTCCTATCCCCATTGTACCTTCGAGGAAATATGTAATACAGCAGCTTCTACAGATGTCTAGCTCAATTAACATGAATTAGATAGAAAAATAAGCGCTTGTAAGTACAACAGTGAGTAGACAAAATAATGTGAGTGCAACACAGCAGAGTACTTTTGACAGTAGTAGGTCGATCTTTTCCCCTCGTATCCATGCAAGGAGTATAGAACTTCAAAGCCACCAAATAGCGTCACGTTTTTTTTTTTTTTTTGTTTTTTTTTTTTAAAAATCTGACTATCGCTTTACCTTCTGTATCCTTGGACATGATACGAAGGGTCCAAATACCTGATGAAAATTTATCTCGATTAAAAAGAAGTAGGTAGAAAAAGATCTGATGTGTTACACTCACATGACTCTCTCTGCTCTTGTACTAACTATTCTTACAAACTCTTATTCCTCTATCTTCTTCATGTTACTCGAGATAAACATTTGTAGAAATTATATTATTGGTAATTTCCTTGTCGGTGCAAGGTGAATATGGGAATACAGTAGACTTTGAACGACAGTCAAATCTTTTAAAGCTGGTCACTATATGAAGGCTTTGAAATTCTGTTCTCTTTACACGCCAAGAGATAAAAAAGAGAATAACGATTTTCCATTTGAGAAAAGTGTAAGAATTGCAAAAGTCACACAAATAACATGGAATATCTCCGAAATGGTTCACTACACAAAAAAAGCATTTGGACATAAATTGTGTGTTTTAACGAGATCTACGGTTGGTTTTTACATAGTAAGATTTGGTCTATCTCTTACGGTTTACCAGCTATGCAAAAGTCATCAACAGTAAACAGGACCACATGACTTATAGCAAGAAAATTTAAAATGTACATTTCATTTTCCATAAAAGTATATAAAACATATAGCATTTTAATCAAAAGTATTAGAGCCATTTTGAGAAAATCAGAATTTTCGAAAAATTTTCCATGTAAAGGGTAGTTTAGGGTGAATATATTGTCTTTAAATTCTTCGTGTCGCATCCTTGAAAGACAGTAAACTTAAATACCAACTTTGGTTTTTAACCGACTTTTCGTCTTTGAGTTATGCTGTTCACCGATACACAGACATACACCTTTCTCTAAAATCCTTTTTTTTTACTCAGGGGGCCTCAAAACATATCTTTTGGTGAAATTTCGACAACTTTTTGGGTCCAATACAACACTTCCACAACTTACTATACGTTGTAGAAAAAGTAACAAGCTTTTGTAAGAATTGATTGTGGAAGAATCAGAAGAAAAAGACACCTGGGTGTAATATATTCACATTAATGCCTTTTTATCTGAGTGATTCTAGCACTGAATCCGCTGTTGTTATTTTCACACTAAATATTTCATTCCGTAACTACAGCAGTCGTGCTCCTGCAAGTGCGCGTAAAACAATGAGCACATTTAATTGGTGTTCGCCGCTGTGCTGCTTCTACGCTATAAAACACTATTATGAAGTTTGCTAGTGACCTTTCGGCGACCCTGCAACGTATTTCGGTTGTGAATACCTTTAAATCCTAACTGAAACACAATAATACTACAGTTGTACACATACCGTTACTCCCATTTGCCAGAATCCAGCTGGATAAAGGAAACACATAAACATGCGGCTGTTATTAGTTGTTCACTGTAACAGAGCCTGGTTGGTTATTGATTAACATTACCTCCTACCTGACAAACGATTGTTTTCCACAAGGACACTGTAAACAACGCGAATTGACCTCAGTTTTTATTATTATTGTCCATGAGATCATGTTACCATTATTTTCAAGTGTAAAATTAAATATTGTTTATTTCATTATTGTTAATCCAGATGTGTAGGGACACTTATGACCTCTGCGACACTGGAGGTGCTATGACCACATATTACATTGTATCTTCTTGTTCCTCCTCTTCTCCCTCATTCAAAGAATTATTTTGTTGTACTCCCTGCAGACATACGTAAAACATGTCCTTTACATTCAGTTTTGCATTGAGAGGCTATTTCTATGGCTGAATGTATTGCTAGTTCTTCTCTTATAAGCTCAATGTTTATTTTATCCAATCTAGTAAAACCTTTGACACGACTCTTCAAAACTTAATTTCTAATGTTTTTAAGTCTCTTTTGCTTCTCACGCATGCCCAAGACTGTAATTCTGGTATGTCCAAACCTGTCCCTTTGGAGACGCTTACGTAATTATCAGCTACAACCCCACCTCCTCTTTCAGCCTGAGGCTTGGTCAGTTAGTGCCTGTGGTGTGTACAATCACAACCAATCAATATCCAGTGATGGACACAAACAGGCCGTTTCGAGGTCATACCCTCAATATCCTCAGAAGACCC
The DNA here is from genome assembly GCA_030765045.1 of Tenodera sinensis. NCBI lineage: Eukaryota > Metazoa > Arthropoda > Insecta > Mantodea > Mantidae > Tenodera > Tenodera sinensis. Next base: position 264,362,684 of record CM060964.1, read on the forward strand.
CTTCATTCTGCATGACTTATATATACCTACGTATTTATATGTTGTAGCCTCATTCGGCAATACTGGGGCTCACGCGTCGTACTATTCGATACTGTAGATTTCTAAACATGAATATGATCTGCTATCACATTCAGAAAGCCTCCTGTTGTGTAATAGCGAAGGGTAATCAACAAAAGTTTGGTGTTCTGTGTAAAACCAACAGCTGATTTTGTGCCAGCATTGACATAGGTCAGGCCCTAATGACCAAGTTGTCTACGGGCCCTTAAACACCACACACTCACTCACTGGTCATATGTAGTACCTACATCGTGCAGTCAGTTTTTCAATCTGCAATTCGACCACGTGCAGGATAGCCATGAATGTTTGTTTGGAGAGCTTAAAGCTAACTTTAAATTCTATGTTGTCAGTGGAGAGATTAGGACAGAGCTGGCGCACTTTTCTATGGGCAAGATGGCCGCCATGCGTGATCTAAGGATTGCTAGGTAAGGTGGTAGGGGAAGCAGGACGTTGTAGATGTTTGAAGGAATATCTAGGGTTAACTTTTAAGGCCTATAGCAGTGTATGTATGGTTATGAGCGTTCATGGTACTTGAGTATGTCGTTCACTATATCGATGCATGCAACCTAACGCAAGAGCTATCTAACTTGATTGAATACATTATCCTAACATAATAACACTAGGTCCCACCTAACCTAACATAACCTAAGCCCCATACTTCTACTCGTCTAACCTATCCTAACCTAACCTAAGCTAGCTCCCACTCTTTTTACTTTTTTATTTTTTTCATAATTTAACTTTATTTAGCCTAACCTAGCCCCTACTCTTTTTACTATGGTCTTTCATAATTTAACATAGCCTAAACCCCATACTTCTACTCGTTTAACCTAACCTAACATTACTTAACCTAAGCGACCAAAAACATTCCTATTTATTAAAATATTTAAAATTAAAAACCTATCTCATCCCATTTTACTCGAGCATTATATTCTTCTATAACCTATTCTGACCTTTGCACCGTGCCGTTTCAAGCTTAGATGTTTCACTTTCTTTTGGAGACGTTTCTTCCACAACTTTAGATACTTTGAAGGTATTACACCCCCTGACATGCAAATCCTAAGGATTTCTGAACATTTCATGGTATGTTAGTGCTATTTTAGGAGTTGGTAAGTATTTTAGCCATTTTTGCGGTATTCTAGAGATTTTCAGGAATTTTAGCACCTTCGTTGGGATTTTCTATGTTTTCACGTCTCTAGTATATTTTAATGCTTTTAATGGGCATATGGACCCTTTTTAGCGATTTGTTATGCTTTCGTGATCAAATGTCATCCTTTTGTAAATGTATGATGTTCAATCTAGAGAAATGCTTACAGTCTTTCTAAGACTAACCTAACTTAATCACAAACCTCTTTAGAGACATTTCTTCATTGCTATTTAACATTATACGTGCTTCTTCTCCTCCATTCCACTCTTTCTTACACTAACATCAGAAGACGTTTTAGCCTTGTTCAACCAGCTATCGTTTACGTTTTTGTACACTGCTCCAGTATGTTATGCAAGTTAACCTCAGTTGACGATTCTTTGGTTTAATTCTGTAGGTTCTAATTGAAGGTATGTGCGTAAAAACGGTCTAACCCACACTTTTTAATACTGAGAAAAATAGAGTTTTGCATATGTTGGAAAAAAAAATTAGTTGATACATGTGGCAAACTTTATTTGAGTTAGGGTTAAAGGACACACCTCAAACTTTTTTTAATGCAGTTCTAAGAATATTACATTATTTTTATTAAACTTATAAAAGAAAACAGTAATGAAAAAGAAACACTCATTCTAAATAAAGTATAACTTAGACTACATATATTTTAATTGTTCTTAACAAAAGAGGATCCTTGCGCATTAAAATAATCTACATTTATTACGTTACTACCTATTATAAAAATAGCCCTTGAAAATATATAGGCTTATATGGGCCTATTCAGATAATTAAACAAAATCAAATATGTCAAACAACTGCTCATCTTCATGAACATCATTACTTTCAATAGACACAGATGTAAGACTTCTGTAATGATCATGATGTATTGGAGGCACACAATTGTGCAAGTCATGTACATCTTTAAGTTTTGGCGGAGCTATGGGCCTTGGATTTACATACTTAGGTGGTAAGGACACATTCTTAAGGGAAGGTCTACCTGACACTTTTTTTTCTTAAGTCTAAACAATCATACTCTTCAATATCTGAATAGGTATATTTAAAAAACATCTGAAAGGGCTTGTCCTTTGTCACTTTATAGGACACTACTTTGCCTAACGATACATTTTGTTTAGATTCTGATATTTTGTTTTTCTTTATTTTATCTAATAATGGTTTTGATGACATGAAACAACATCATCTGACGCTCTGCCAGCAATATCTTCCGACCACACAAACATAGATGCATTATCATTGCCAACAATATGCACACCAAAATTGTAGGTCCAAATCTGGCGTTTGTAAAATGGTACCCCTACAGTTAAATGTGGGGTTGGAAGACATTGCTGCATGTCAAAGGCAATCACATGCAAAGAGTCGTCAGTTTTAGCTAGTTCTCCATCATCTTTTAAAGTTTGATAAGCTGTTTGGGCTTTTCGTTCATATAGTTCCAACTGTTCTTTCAGTTTCTGTTTCATTTTCCTTGTCAGACTGATCAACATGGTGTCTTCATTTCTCCCAAACCTGCAAGTCATAAAGGCTGTATAAGATACATATTTGCAATTTAACATAATAGTGTTTGTAATAATTATCAACAAAATATAACAGAATAATAAATTGAAACTCATAAGGAAGCAGTATACTAAATGAGAATCTGCATAATAAGTAACTGACAACATTAAAAGGTTGGCAATCCTACCCTAGTTTCTTTTCTTCTGTTTTTAGACCATTTATGCACTTCAAAAGATGAGGTAAAACAGATCGCAAGAAATGGAAGTCATTATATATATACTTCAAATCAAGCTTTTGGACGTTAGACCTCCCATAAACTGTTAGTGCTTGTTTCAAGCAAGAGATTGCAGCACCAATCAGATTTTTTTAGGGTTAGACCGTTTTTACGCAAATATCTTCAATTGTAACACGTCAAACATTGCTTACATTCCCTCTAAGACTATTCTAGCCCACCACCACCACCACCACCACCAACGCCACCTGTCCTGCAACACCATAACCATTGCCACCACCACAACAACCACCACCACCACCTCCACCACCACCAACACCACCAGCGCAGACATTACCACACCCACCACCACTACAACCGCCATTACTACCATCATAACCCTTCGCTACCAACGCAGCCATGACCATATTCACCATCATCATCACCACACCAACCAACGCCATCAACACCTCCAACGCATCCACCAACACTGCTAGGAACACTACCAACGCACCCACTAAAACACCACCACAGCCACCATCGTTACCACCAATCAAATCATCGTCACAACTATCACTAACACCATCAACTTTACCACCATCACCAGCGCCACCATAACCTATATCACCATCATCACCTGCGCAACCATATCCTGAACCACCGCCATATTCTGCAGCTATTGCATACAGTATGTCCGGCATTTTTTCCCATATCTAAGCTGAGGTAGCCCTACTTTTCTTTTGGAGTATTATTCACAACTTTAGTCTGCTTTGATTTCTCTCCCTCCTTTATAGGGCTTTAAACTTCCACTAGAAGATGTCCTAACCATTGATGTTGAAGTTCTTATTACAGCTATTTTTGACCTCTGTCACAGAATATTATACACCTCTATGACTCTTTTGCTTGGTTCTGTATGTTCTGGCGGTAACATCTCGAACACGACATGCAGTTTTCTAAGTCTAACCCCCACCTATTAGATCTAACTTGCTTTTTAAACGTTCTTTACAGCTTTATTCAACATTGTTTTTCCTACCCTTTATAGAGCTTTAAACCATCACCAAAAGATGTTCTATCCGCTGATGTTGAAGTACTTATAGCTCAGTATTTTTAAGAGATATTCAGCAATATTTTTGATAGTATTTTAACACAATATTCTGTTTATATAAAGTTAATCAGGGTATACTTACTTTAAGGTAGTAGGATAGACGCCTCTCCTCTTTAACCTGGGCTGGAGACCAGCAGTAGAAATAAAGTCTAGTGGCAGAGTTAACGCCTCCCTTTATAATTTCTATTTTTCTTCTTTCTTCGACAAGCATCATGGGAGGCACGGAGAGGCCAGGTGAGTAATTTTTTTTTAATTTTTTCTTCTTGCTTCATCAGACATCATTGGAGGCGTGGAGGAGTCAGTTGATTAAATTTTCATTTTCTAGAGGAGACGTAATGGAGAAAATAATTATCTTGAGATCTAAGTTGCGTTCTCTTACGTATGGGTTGCAATGTTGTAATACCCGTACGCATACGTTGATATTCCATCCTATGCAATTACTCTCTTGTCATCATGAGGCGACAGAGCTATTTTATTAGATTCAACTGTAGAAACATTATGATGTTGGGATAGGATTAAGTTCATAGAGGCTCTTACTATTTTTCAAGTTTTAAGGCACTCCATATAGCTGTTGAAGCTGATGTATTGCTTAATGGCGCTATGTTTTATGCCTTTGATCTTTTTATCACAGAGCCATCAATATCGAGAGCATACATTTTAGGTCTGAGACCAACGAAACGGTGAATGTTTTACCACTTGCTTCATCTTTAAACTTTCCCAACACTTTCTTGTTTTCTGTAGAATAGCATATATGGTTAGCAGGGTAATCCGCTGTATCCAGATGTTCATGCATATGTAATTTATCCTGGTATATATCAGCTGTAGTCACTCGATGGATGAAGGAAGATTCTCAGCTCCATAATATGGAAGTAACACATCGTATTGATACGAATACATTAGCGTTTTGGAAATGTCTAGTACACTCATGCCAATGTATATAGGCTTGTTGAACACTATTTTACGAGAAGCCATATGAACAGCTGCGAGATTAGGACCGTATATGTATAGTTCGATCGATAAATGTAGGCTTGGCTATTAGTTTTTCTAATGTTTTGCTGTTTGCTACAAGACGTATATCCATACGATTACGAATATTTTCCATTGTTTTTCCAAACATCGCATTATTGAAAAGTTTGTACAAATCCTTCTCGAAATCGTTTCTTGCTTGCTGTCGAAGGCGATTATTAAATTCGACGTAACGTTTTAACCAACGAGATTGACGGAATTGTAGTACTCGGTGAATCTTTGACAGTCGTAGACCATGACTAAGAGCCTGTTTCAAGGCCATGTAGTGTACCACATACTTCTTTCGGGATCCAAGATGGGCAATTAGTTTCTTTGAAGAGGACTCCCCCGGTTTCATACTCTCGGGCAGAAAGGGTAAATCATTATGAAGTTTATGCAGCTCTGCAGGATATTCCACATCAACCTCCAAGATATATCCAAAGGAATCATCCCCATTCAACGAACCGAGATGTACATCCTCAGGAGAAACCCACGTAAATCCACCATAAGGAAGGGCGTGACACATAGCCCAACCGTATTGGTTATCGGCGTCTTCGTACGTAATAAAATGAGAGGGTTTACGAGGATCATACTGCTCCATATAGATGTTGTTAGCCTCCACATACCGGTGAGAAACCTGGCATAACCCTCCTCTTATACCAGATTCAACCATTAATAGTTGATCGTAATCAAGAAGCAATTTCAACTCGATTCCAGTATACAGCAGCATAGCATCCCATGTAAGTCCCGGAGAGGTAAAATAATGTGCAGGATCCACTTTATGAGTTTTCAGGGTTTGGTCTCTAAAGGTCTCGAAGACACCCGCTAGGAGAAGAACATCCGAAATTAAGTACAAATCACTGTACTCGCCAAGGTTTCGGACGTTAAAGTGCTTTCACACGTTCAGAGCATGATCATAGACCTCACTGCTGATTTCTTCGCTGTTTAACCTGTTGTAGAAGACATCCCTAGAAGGCAAACATGTATCGTTCAGGACATCCCACGATGTTACGTAATCATAGGAAATATCCCCTTATGAGTCATCAAGCCAATATTCTCTGCTCCAAAGTACTTCGCTGTTTCAAGATACGTTTCAAGGTTCTTTGCAAGCTTCTCCAAGCTCGTACTGAGGAAGCGGAAAGTATCCACAAACCTGAGTTTAATATCCCCAACAGACTTGGAGAATGATATATAACTTTCCTCTGAATTTGGTATAACCTCTACTCTTTCGCTAGTACACCCCAGTTCCTTAACAATGAAATGAGAGTCATACACACTCAGGTTATGCATGAAGACAGGTATATAATTAGGTGTTTTGCAAGCCAGGTTACATTTATTGTGTAAAGGTCCTCTGTGCGCCCCGCTTATATGTGAGTGACCGCGAACCTTCGAATTATTCTCTGTAAATTCATGTTCACACAGGTAGCATATTGTAGAAGCATTGAATGATTCTTGTTCTTCAGCTGTAAGATTCAGAGGTATAGCAGATTTGTATAAGTCACTAATTTTATTTGCCAGATTCATCAGGCATTCCATAAACTTCTGTGCAGCGTCAGACCCTCGGTAAACATGCGGTTCAGTAGGAAGAGTTGTTTCTAGTTGTTCAACACTGGACGATGGCTTCACATAAACACAAAAGCTCATAGGAGAATGACTTTGATAGGGAGTTGTGTAGGAGGTTTCAAATACGTTTATTCAGTTGCGGGAATATATAGTTAAAATTAATGTATTTGTTGTTGAATTATGTCTTCTGTATGGTGCGTGCGTGTTTCATTAGACCTGTAGGAACATGTTTGGAGGGAGCAGACATTCCGTCGATGCTAGAGTGTGACGTCATTGGACTAAATTAACCCATACGCCTAATGCTGAAATTGATGAAATATAGCGAAAAAATTGGTTTTTTTTTTAGCTTTTAAATAATGTTCAAGTGCTTCTATCGCTATCATTCGATATCGTTAAAAGGTGTTTGTTACTTAAAGATACATACCCACCGTTTCGCGTCTTAATTCTATGCTGGATTCTTTCAAAGTACGTAAAAACGGAGAAAAATTATAAAAAAGAATGAAAATTTGACTGCTAATTGATGATGATGGTGATGATGATAATGATAATGATAATAATAACAATAATACTACTACTAATAATAACAATAATAACAGTAATAATGATAATCATAATCATAATGATAATCATAAAGATAGTGGTAGTGGTAGTGGTAGTGATAGTGATGATGTTGATGATGATGGTGATGGTGATGAGCAGCAGTAGCAGTAGTAGCAGCAGCAGCGGTGGCGGCAGCGGCGGCGGTGGCGGTGGCGGCGGTGGCGGCGGCGGTGGTGGTGGTAGTGGTGGTAGTGGTGGTGGTAACAAAAAATATTTTGTTGTTTAACGACGCTGTCAATTGCCAGGATCACATCAGCGTCGCCGGTGTGCCGGAATTTTGTCCCACAGTTCTTTTACATGCCAGTAAATCTACTGACATGGAGCTGTCGTTTTTAAGCACACTTAAAAACCATCGACCTGGGCTGGGTTTGAACCCGTGACCTTGAGATCAGTAGACCAGCGTCTAACCAACTGAGCTACCCAGACCGACATGGTGGTGGTGGAAGTAGGAGTAGTGGTAGCAGCGGTAGTGGTAGTAGTGGTGGTAGTGGTGGTAGTAGTAGTGGTGGTAGTGGTAGTAGTAATGGTGGTAGTAGTGGTGGTAGTGGTGGTAGTGGTGGTAGTAGTGGTGGTAGTGGTAGTAGTAGTGGTAGTGGTAGTAGTAGTGGTAGTGGTAGTAGTAGTGGTAGTGGTAGGTAATAGTAGTGGTAGTGGTAGTAGTAGTAGCGGTAGTGGTAGTAGTACTTGTAGTGGTAGTGGTAGTGGTAGTAGTAGTGGTAGTGTGCTGATTGCACATCGATTGTTCACCACACCGGTTCAACTGTTTTCTGAGGCAGCGTTGGCCCGCTAGGGAGTGCTGTCGTCTTGCCGAGCTTACGTGAGCGTAGCGAGAGAAGGGGTGGTGTGTAGTAGACAGTCGTGATTGTAACCTCCCGAGGTATGTAGCTTTTCTCTCTCTCTGTTCTTATTACTAGAGCCGTAAGTATGCGGGATCGATTTTCTGTGATATAATGATTTCTATGGGGCAATTATTTTGTGGGTTTAGGTCGTCACTTACGCGGGCAATAGTAGACTCAGATTTCAAATAGGTAAACCGGGTGTATAGCTGTAAATGTGTTCAACTCACCTCATTTATATTCACTTTAATCGTCCACTTGTAATCCTTATCACCCTTTAAAACATGGAGATACATGTTTTGTAATTTCATCAAGCGTGAACATTTGTAAGTTATCATTAATTAAAATTTGTTGATCCAAATCTTCCATTTTGTTTCTATGAAAAGGGGGGCACTCCTTTGTCAGAAAAGGTCCTGCCGTTTTCCCCATTAGGGTGATCCGTTTCCTTCTTCCACGAAAGAATTTGACTGCATCCCGTGAAGGGCAGTGCAAATCTATGGTAGCAGAGCGTGGTTACTTTTCAAAAAGTCGTAAGTGGGATTATTAGAAAGATAGTTTGGCTTTTCAAAAATTTGGTTTGGGTTGGAAGACTAACAAAATGGTTACTGTAGTGGACGCGGCCTTTCTACGGAAAGGGGAACTAAACTTTGAGTTGGCTATACGAGGTGGAGTTTTGATTCCGAGCGCGGATGTTGCGACCACATTGGAAGAGTTCCGTAAGGTGAAAGATTGCTCCATTAGACGGTTGAGTGCTGATAATCTGTTGGTGCAGGACGCGCCGGGTGAATGCGAGAAGGCTTTAGTCGAATTTAAAGAGTTGTTTACTGATTCCGACTTGGGAAAGGCACTCACCAAACAGCAGCTTAGAAGGCTCTCGGCAAGGGTGACCAATTATATTCGAAGACTTGAATACCTCGTGAAATACTTTCCTGACCTTTCTTTTGGAACTTCGTTGCCTCAGTTACGCGAGGGGTTTCAGTCTATTTGTCAGAGTTTGGACGGGGTAATGTCCAAAGATGGCGGCCCCGAACTATCCCACGAACAGGTTGCAGAAGTTTCTAAATCGATAAATCCCCTGGGCAGTGAACCGGTATCGGCATATCAGCGCATTAAGTTGTTACACCCGCTACAGGAATTTGTTCAATCCCAACCTGATTTTGTAGTGACAGATGTTACAACGGCTGTGGAGTTTCTGTGATTTTTAGTACGTGCGAGTGAAACAGCTGAAATGGCTGACGTGCCGCAGGTTGTGTTGTTACAGAGAATTGCTAGCAAGGTTAAGGGCATGGCTCTCAATATTTTGAATCGATCTAAGCAGGCTGCGCACCCCATACGTTCTTTGCACGAGGAAGTGTTACGATGTTTTGTTCCTCGTAGGGCGCTAATGGCCATAATTCAACAAAATTACTTGAGGGCGCAGGGGTTTCAGGAACCATTTTTGGAATATGTGGATAGGGTTAAGCATTATGAACGTGTATTGCTGCTGCCTGATAGTGAGCAACAGGTGTGTGACATCGTTTTGTCAGGACTTACTAGGGAGACACGTTCAGCTTTGATCTTTACCAGCCGTCCCGTTACTTTTAGTGAATTGGACTCTTTGCTGCCGTCATTGGCCGAGCTTAACGAAGCCGATAGTACACGTGGTTGCGACATAACTCGCTCTCCCCCCGTCTTACCACGATTGAGTTTGCCTTCTTCGGCTGAGGTGCCTCCTCAGCGCAATGTGGCTGGGGCGCGTAATTGTTATAGGTGAGGAATGGAGGGGCATTTGGTGAGGCAGTGTCCCCTTACGGTAATCGCCGACCTCAGGGAATAACATTGACCCGTGAAACTGGGTACCTGTCGAGGCGCATTTGACGCCAGGGACAGGGCAGAAGCCCTAGTGTTAATGCTATTTTTGGCCGCGTCAAGGGACTCCCGTTTGATTCAAAGCCTTTTCTACACCTTGTGGTGGGGAAAGTACCAGTCACGACTTTGTTGGATACGGGGAGCAGTTGTTCCTTAGTGCAGGAGAAATATTTTAAAGAGGTATTGTCTAAGTGTGGGTTGAAGCCCGAGAGGCAACCGCTACATTGTGTGTCAGTAAATGGCCAAGAGTTTCAGGTCGAAATCAGGGTGCTTCTTATTTTGCGATTCCCGCAGTTTACATGGAAACATTGGTGCTACCTGTTACCAGGGTTACCTCACCATTTGATTTTAGGAGCAGACTTTATGGCTCGGGTGGGGTTGGCCTTTGATTTTGCTAGGCGTGAGATATCTTTTGTTTTTGCACCAACCGTAAAGATCCCCTTCTATCGCAAGCGTATGGTACGATATTCAGCTTCATGTGTACGAAGCCATTCAGATCTTCACTTAGGTGGTGGTAGGGACAGCTTGACCCATTTGACCGAGGAGGAGCAGGGTAGAATGGAGAATTTGTTACAACACTTCCACAAGTTATTTTCGGGGAAGCCAGGTGTTACTAATTTGATACTATACAATAGTCAGCTAGAGGATACTACTCCGGTAAAGCTCCCGCCGTATCGGTTTACCCCTCCTAAGATGGCCGTTTTAAAGCACAAGATTAACAAAATGTTGGAACAAGGTATAATTCGGCCTTCTACATCTTCTTATAGTAGTCCCATGTTCCTAGTGCCTAAAGGGGATAGGGATTTTAGGCCCGTTGTTGACTACAGACGTTTAAATAAGAAAATTCGTTTGGAATCCCAACCTATCCCGGATTTACATACCGCTGTGCACCATTTTAAAGCAGCCAAGGTATTTACAACCCTGGACCTAAATAATGCGGACTATCAGATTCCCTTGTCGGAAGGGTGCAAACACGTGACCGGGTTCGCGACCCCTTGGCGCTTGTACGAGTTCCAAAGAGTTCCTTATGATTTAGCCACCGGTGCCCAAGTTTTAACTAGATTGCTCGATAATCTGTTTTGTGACCTTAAATTTGAGTATGTTTACAATTATCTTGATGACGTAGTGATTTACTCGCCAGATTTTGATACCCATTGTGACCATTTGCGAGAAGTATTTAAACGGCTGGAAAGTGCCGGGTTGACGCTTAAGAAGGAAAAATGTGTCTTTGCGACAAGTCAGATTTCTTTCCTCGGCCATATAGTTTCACCTGCCGGGGTCACCATTGATCCGGATAGGACGAAATCCATTAGGACCTTTCCGCCTCCCAAGAACGTGAAGGCTTTGGCGCGTTTTGTTGGCATGGTGAATTTTTTTAATAAGTTTATCCCCAATTATGCAGCCAGGGCGGAGCCCCTGAACCGGTTACGCCGAAAGGGAATACCTTTCATTTGGACCCAGGAACAAGAAAGCGCTTTTCGAGATCTCAAGGAAGCAATCCGGTCTTAGCATTTCCCGATTTTAGTAGGCGATTTATCTTGCAAACCGACGCAAGCAAAGGAGCCTTGGCCGCAGCCCTTTTGCAAGATTTCCCCTCCGGGCGTAGGCCCATTGATTATGCCTCGAGAACTTTGACCGAGGTCGAGCGCAAGTATTCAGTCTATGAATTGGAAACTCTCGCAGTACTGTTGGGATTAGAAAAGTATAGGCAGTATTTAGAGCATGTAGAATTTACCCTGGAGTGTGACAACCAGGCGCTAACTTGGGCCTTTGCTAACCCAAGATCTACTAGGAGGTTGGCTCGTTGGGGCGTACGAATAGGAGCATTTAAGTTTATGCCCGTACACATCAGGGGAGCTGATAACTGTTTAGCGGACGCCTTGACACGCGTGTTTGCTGAACCTGACCCTCCCTCTGCTAGCCTGACGCTGGACATAGGCGTTTGCGTAGCTTTTCCTGAATTGTACACCAGTATAGGTGAGCACCAACGTAGAGATGTGAAGAATAAGCAGATAATATTAAATATTGAGAGAGGTCAATGCGTAGATGGGTATTTTCTTAAGGATGGGGTTTTGATGATTCGACATAACCGTGATGATAAGACGAGGGTAGTCCTCCCCAGTCTTTAATACCTGTGGTGTTTGATTATTACCATAATTCACCGTTAGGGGGACATTTGGTTATTTCCAAAACCAAAAATAAAATCAGTGAATATTTCACTTGGCCGGGAATGGTCAAGGATATCGTCAGTAGGATTAAATCGTGTCATGTTTGCGCCATCGCTAAGCCGGCCCAATGTGCCATGTGGAGAGGTTTGGCATCCGAGGTGGCCACTAGGCCCTTAGAGAAGTTATTTGTTGATTTTGTGGGGCCATTTCCCCGCTCGGTTCAGGGCAATACTTATGCGTTAGTGACTGTTGACTCCTTTAGTAAATTTGTGTGGTTTAATCCTTTACCCAAGGCCAATGTCAGAGGCGTTATAAAGGTTTTAGCTTCCATTTTTGCGGCCTTTGGTGCTCCTCGTTATCTGGTTACGGATAATGGCTCACAGTTTACCTCAAGTGTTTTCAGGAACTTCTGTTCTGGTTGGGGGGTCAAAACTATCAATACCACTCCGTATTACCCTTGCCCTTCACACGCCGAAAGGTTCAATAAAAACCTTAAGTCAGCCTTAATAGCATATCATCACGATAACCATTCAAAGTGGGATACCAATTTACCACGTTTACAGTTAGCCTTTAATTCGGCTCGCCATGAGTCGCATGGCGTTACCCCATACCGGTTGATGTTAGCTTACACGCCTAATTCACCATTAGCTAATCTTTGGCACTTGAATGATTTGTTGCCTCAAACGTATACCCAAGAAGAGATACGTAAGACCTGGAAGTCCGCCTTTCGTAATCTCATCAGATCCCATGCTCAGGTAAAGCGACGCTATGACGCCGGCAAGAGGCCTTCGCCTTACGCTATAGGTCAGAGAGTGTTTTGTAAGTTCTTTACGCAATCCTCCAAAGGTAACGCGTATGCCGCCAAGTTGGCCCCGAGGTATGTCGGGTTGTATGAAATTATATATATATAAAATTGTTTCAGTACGTCTAAAAGACTTACGTAATGGCAGAGAGAGGAGAGCTCATATTTCCCAATTAAAACCTTTTGTGTAGGTTAATATGTAGAACCTCCCTTCTACTTCATTCCTTGTTGCTTTTCGTTATTTGTTTTGGTTGGTGTGTTGTTATGATGTGGAGTTATTGTTTGTTTATATTTGGTGTTTGTTTTCCTTTGTATGTTATTGTTATGGTGTGGGAGGAGTACATTATTTTGGTATGAAGCGTGGCTTGTGTTTACCGGGTAGCATACCTTCACGGCTCCACTAGTTTTCCTTTCCTCCCCGCGCTGTTTGTTGTGATGTGTGTGTGTTTGTGGTATGTTCGAGAAGTGTTTCTGGACTGTTTGCAATATGTTTGAGACGTGTTTCTGGAGTGTTTGCAATATGTTTGAGAACTGTTTCTGGAATGTTTAGAGTGTGTGTGTCTGGTGGCCTTTCTCGTTTACCCATTATGTGTGATATGTTTTGTGTTGTCTGGCCAGTAAGGGGGGTAGTAGTGGTGGTGGTAGTGGTAGT
>CM060964.1:264381174-264396174 GCA_030765045.1 Tenodera sinensis
ACATGCAACGGTTACATGCATACAGTATTGTGCACCAACCCGTCGCAGCATGATCGCATGGCTTCATTCTTCTTCTGCAATGAGCGCTGTGAAACCTACCAGCGCAGGAAAAGAAAGCTTGAGTAAGTCAAAATTCTTAAAACAGTTATATGTTCCTATATTGACTCTAAAGCTATTCATCGGTGGCTGACCTAAAAATCTTTCTTACAGATTGCGAATGACCGAACCAAGAGTACCGGTGCCTGCAGAGGAAGTAGATCCTGAGAAACGTGATGTCGATATAGTGGAATATCCAATCCCAGACCGTGATACGCTGTCTCTGGATGATTATATAGCTTCAGTACGCTCTAATAATAATGTTCCTGAGGCCAGTACTTCGAGGGTTGAGGACTGGCTAAACCAGGCGCTTCCAGCTGACTCACCACAGAGGGAGCAAGAAACTCGCAAGACCTTGAAGTGAGTATGGATGCTACTAATTATTTTCATATAGTAGCTTATAACAAGGAAAGGATTCACTAATGCATGCATTTGTTTTTCAACCGTATGAATGCATCCAATTTAGAATGCTTCTAATCTTATTTTGATTTGTATGTTATAGGGCTACACGGAGAACGCAGAGGAAGAAGAAGAACGAGCCTCTGCAGAAAAATCAGAAGTGCAGCTGCAAGAGGAGAATTCTTGACAACCATCACGTTCTCCCTTTATCCTTTGAAGATTCCCAACATTCAACAGCGGAAAATGGAGAATCAGATACTCATGCTCGATGATGTCAGCATATCATCATCGCAGAGTGTGAACATCGGGCTATACTATGACACTCCCTCCCTCTACATAAAGTGTGAAAGTGATCATTCATTTGTTTATATAACAAAATCAGACTGGAATATATTATCTAAAAACATATCCGCTATTGAAAGCTACCTACAGCAAGAAAAAAGGTATACAAATGTTGAATATTGTAATGATGTTATTTATGCATATAATATTATTGTATATATTGACAATCCTATCCGCTTGATAAATACTTGTTTAAATAATCATGTAATATCTTTAAGCATTAAGGCTCTAGGAAATTTAAAACGTCTAGAGCCATATATCGAAAGGCACCTCAACAATTTAAATGATTTCTTCAAGTCGGGGACAATTAATTTTTCAGGGAGTAGGAAAGGGAGAAAGAAAATGCTTGAAATGTATAATAAGATCAATAAAAGAGTGTTATAGTACCTATATACTTAATTTATTACTTTAACAAATTACCCTATTACATTCCTTCACATTTCCAAAAAACAACAAATGATGGTATTCCAGACTTTTTACATAGATACTTATATAATTGTTTGCATCACATGGGAAAGAGGTTTATAAGTGAACACTTTGTCATGTATTATTAGACAATACAGTGAGGTCTGTGCAGGAATATTTGCACTTGTTTGAATTTCAAGTCTAATGTTGACTGCCCCATTTACAATTTCCTCAGGCTGATGTGAACAGTCAATGATAAATATCGGTGCATATTTAAGAAAATCCTTTCTCTTCAATAAGGGGTAATTGTCTTTAGCATAATAAGAGTTTTGGAACTTGGAATACATTTCATATAATGTTGCAAATCTTGAGTTTCCAAAGTCCAAGTTCATGTCGTGGTAGGGATAACATTCACTATTGAGGTAAAGTCTCAAATTTGTTATGTTGCAATGATCAAACATGGAGCAGTCCTTAGTTGCATTATTCAGTCTTGAAGTCTGTGCTCCGACAATGACAAATCTTGGTTTCTCTAGTTTCGATGTTGTTGCAACGTTCCATGTAAAGGATCTAGTTTGCGGTACAGCAGGCTGAGTATGAAGATCCATAGTTCGAAAGGCAATATGTAGCGGTCTGTCCGACTTGACAATCTTGAGTATCTCAACCTTTTCAGCATCTGAAAGGCGCATTACAGGCATCCTCCACTCAATGCGAATAAGATTAACAGACGCATCCACTTCTCCGGCAGATGCCACAATACAGTTCCTAGAGTCCTTGGAACGAATAAGCACCAGTTCAAACTTGCTATTGAGAATGAGATCCTTGTGGTCATCTGCAAACCCTAGAATCATTGACAGCGGTACTACGGCGTTGAATGCTCCACTCTCAGAATGTACAATATCCACATCTTTGCCAGGGTAGCACCATCCAGCATTTAGCAACCGGTTTGATTCCATGGGGTTGAGGGCAGCATAGTTGCGAATAGTTGATGAAATCCCTGGATTTCTTGTTCTATCTAAAGTTGTTCCATTCATGTCCAAGCGAATCTCATCAAACATAAATGTCATAGCATTATTAGAGAGCTTTGCTGTAGTAGCTGATGCATTAGGTTTAGTAATAGATCCCTCAATGTAGAGATAACTCCGGCTAGGTAGAGTATACAAATCTTCAGCTTGACAGGGTATTCTAATCTCATCATTAGCGTCCAGAGCAGATGTATTATAGGGTAGAAACACATGCTCCTCTTCTTTAGCAATCTTGTCCTCAAATGTAGGCGTTTCGGTCACATTGAAGATATCCATTACAGAATTCTGAAGCCTAACGCTTCGAGGAACTTGCGACTGCTTGGTGTTAACGCCTTGAATGTCAAATGCAGAGTATGAGGAACATGATGAATCCTAGACTTCTTATATCCTGTCCAGCCTCTTCTCCTTCTGCTAAAATCGATTCCCATTCCTACGAATGTGGAGTCTTATGCTTATATCTTCGTTTCGAAAGTTTATTGTATGTCCGTTCTGGTCGACTATTCGAAGAGTGATTCGATCAATAATGTTGGTGTCTATGATAGGCAGGTAAATGGGATTTGAAGGTTCTTGCGAAATGTGATATCCAGGCGGGACGGAAGGGAAAAACTCGTAGATAGAGTGTCCGCTTTTACCGTCAATGAAAGAGCCTGTTGCAATACTGCACTCGATTCGTATGATGCTCACCTTAAATATGTTTACTAGAAAATCAGATTCAGTCAGCTGATTAGCAGGGACAACTCTCTTTTCATCGAATCCTAAAAGAGATCCTATAGTGTGCTCCTTGGAAAAATCTACAGGGAATGGGCATTTAATTTCAGCCTTCATGGTATTATTGTTTGGTCGAATAAAGAAGGTATTTTCCTCCACTTCAAGCTTGTCCTTTATATAATTGTTAATGTCTGAAATTTCATATGTTCCATGTGGTATATGAATGACCTTAAGCTCTTCATTGTAAATGTAATGAAACTGATTATTAGTTTGATCAACGTTGGGGATTGAATAGAAGGTTTCGAAATTCAGTAGCGCAATCTCATAATAATATTTAGGATCAATCCTGAGTGGAGGATTTAGATACGTGGTAAGAACAGATTCATTACCGCTAACAGCAATAGTGTAGCTCATTGCGATAGAAATTGCAAGCACAAGTGTCCGCAGATGACAGCTAAAACTCTGAAATCTTCGAGTATTATACATCAACTTAACACCATTGAGGTACCTTTCTATCTCTTTCGGAGGTTTCAAGTTTCCAAAGCTATCGAAATAAAATGCAGTGTTTCCATCCTTCTTTACAGCCACCCAATGTGTGCCTTCATTCTGTGATGAATCTAGATTGACAATAATTCTCTCTCGGAAATTTGGTTTTGAAGGCAGCTTATCAATCATATATACGCCTCTAAAATAAGGAATGTTTAAACGTCGCGCATATAGGTTGAGCTCGATGTTACTT
The DNA here is from genome assembly GCA_030765045.1 of Tenodera sinensis. Classification (NCBI taxonomy): domain Eukaryota; kingdom Metazoa; phylum Arthropoda; class Insecta; order Mantodea; family Mantidae; genus Tenodera; species Tenodera sinensis. The sequence continues at coordinate 264,384,886 of CM060964.1, forward strand.
AGGGCTTTTTCCGGGATAAGTATAGTCCTCCGCCCGAGTTTTTTGATATCTTGTTTTTGATCTGTCGATTCTTCCTCCTCTTCAGTCCATTTCCTTTAGCAGACTTATTTCCCTTTACACTTGAAGCAATTTTGGAGGCAAGTGCTAAAGATGCAGCCAGCGGTAGCATTGGCAGAAAACCTCCGCTTCTCCTTTTATTCCTCTTCCTCTTTGCCTGCCGAAGGCCTTTTCCTCTTGTCTCCATCTCTCTGTTATGTCGCATCATTTCTGCAAGCTTTTTATCAGCAGCTTTTTTCTTATTCACCGCGGTGGCAATTTGTGCCGCACCTCCAGCTGCAGCACCTAAGGCTGCGATAATGGGTATGATCGGCAGAAATCCGCCACGTTTCTTCTTCCTTGAGCCAGCACCAACAGCAACCTTGCCCTTCATAATTGTTGTTACCAGTCTTCCAGCCAACCTTTCACCTAAGGTAGCATCCGATGACTGAACCCTTTTCCACGCTTTCTCTGCTAATATCTTATCAGCAATATTTCTCGATGCGGTGTCCTTGTGCTCGGCGTAGGCAACGTCGTGAGATTTGCAGGCTTCATCTAATGGATTGATTCCTGGGTCTCCTCTTTTTAGCCGCTTTTCTAGCTTCGTCCCTGGTCCGCAATATCTGTAACCAGGTAGATGTGCTTCAAACGGTAGCCTATTGATGAGGGAATTAAGTAAACCCGAGCCACTCGAGACCCTTATCCGCTTAGCTCTCATTGTACACTAATTCATATTCATTTTTGCAGGGGGCTTTTATACCTTGTTTTCCAACCTAATTAACCAATCAATGCATCATACTTTCCTTTAAGTGCGTTAAGGGTAGTCAGAGTCCCCCAGGATATTTACTATATATAAACATTAGACCTGAATTTATAAACTTAGTCGATGAGATGGAGCTCGTTAAGCAGGAATGTTCTCTCCCTATTCAGGTGCTAGACTTTGAAAGTGATTTTAGAAGTGATCGTCACGGAAGGCTATTTCCTAGCAATGTCAGAGCTTTGATCCTAGGGAGCTCCAGTGCAGGGAAAACAAATGTATTACTGAATATGCTGCTTCATGAGAACGGTTTACGTTTTGAGAACTTGTACATTTATTCAAAGTCATTATATCAGCCAAAGTATCAATATCTAATAAGCCTACTTAAAAGCATTGAGGGAATAGAAGTGAATACCTATGTAGACGGCAAAAATGTATTGCATCCTTCAGAAGTTAAAGAAAACTCAATCTTTGTATTCGACGATGTCATAACTGAAAAGCAGGACAAGATAGCCTCCTTTTACAGTATGGGGAGACATCGCAATGTCGACTCTATATATTTAGCCCAGTCTTATGCAAAAGTACCGAAACATCTCATTCGAGATAATACAAACATGATTATCCTTTTCAGGCAAGATAATTTAAACCTGAAGCATATATATGAAGATTATGTGAACACTGATATGTCTTACATTGAATTCAAAGAATTGTGCAAAAATGTCTGGGAGAGTATCTTAGAAGGAAGACCATTTGTAGTGATAGTCCCCGAATTCCCCATGAATGAGGGACGATATAGGAATGGATTTGATGTATATATTAAAGTGCAAAAGAAAGAAAATGATCATTTGTAGTTCAAGATGAGTATTGACCGGTTCGGGTCCCGCAGGACTGCGCCACTTAAAAGATCACTTCATCAGTTCATTATAACCAGAGATGGAAAAGGAAACTACCAATTCAGGAACAAAAGATTGTGCATTGTTCAGGACCCTGAGGAAGATAATGATGGGGCCACTAAACGCTACGTTGATTCGCTTACGGCTTCTACTGAAAATCGTCTGCAAGAATTCACCGAAAAGGTGGCATATCAACGCATGGAGGAACTTCAAACCACGCTTAGGAGCCACATCCAGAAATCACTAGACAAACAACATGATAATCTTATGAGGTACTTAGACAAAAATACACTTAAACGAGATAATGGAAACAATATCATACTGGATACAATAAGAATGAAGTCATTACTACCGCCGCAGGATGATCACGATGTAGCGAACAAGAAGTATGTAATAGACTTTATAAACTCGAGAACGCCTCCACTCGATTCAAACGGGAACATTTCCTTTCAACAAAGAAGATTAAGAGAAATAGCAGATCCTATCGATGACAGTGATGCAGCAACCAAACGGTTTGTTAAACACGCCATTGGAAGGAAACAAAATGAAGCACAGGAAGAGTTCAACAGGAGAATACAAACTATTGGAAATGACATTTCTGAAGTAATGGGAAAACACACAGAAAATATAGCAAATAGACAGAGTTCCATGGATAAACACCTGACAGCAACCATGAATAATGTTAATATCCTTAAAGCACAGGTTACCGTCATAAATGCTATTCTAGAGCAAATGAAAGGTCAGCTCATTATTACATTACAGACGAAACCTTACAGAGGTCCTTCGTTAAGGTATATGTTAACATCAGGACTCGAATACTACAAATCGAGCATAAACGGGAATGTGATTTCTTGCTCTATGATATCATCGCCGCAACCGAATACAAGATCAGGTACAATGTTTGCAATAAACGGTCGATTAGTTGAAAGTTGCCCTGCGACCGTTCACATAGGTGATATACTATCCTTCACTGCTCCAGCCAATCGAGCAAAAGACGGTCATATTTTAAATATTGAGTTGAAATTTTCATATAATTTGACCCATTCAGAATAAAAACAACCATATATATTGACATGAAAACATGTTTTAGTGTCATTTTAAGATGGACAGCGAGAGTATAAGACTTAAAGAATCTGTAGCCAAGCATGCTAGGGCTATAAGAGAAAAGCTACGCGCACTAAAAGGTCAACAGTTTGAAACTCAGAGGGTAATGAGTGAAGCTCTTCAACCAGTAACAGAACCGCTACATGATATACTAGAAATACAGAAGAAAAAGAATACTATGACTACTTCAGATAAGGAGGAAATTCAGAAAAAGAAGAATTCTGCCCCTAACGATCAGAAAGATGAAAAAATCTTGAGCTACCTACAGAAAGTTCAAAAGAATGACAAGGGAGAAATAGATACGACATATGGAGTGAGATACGAAGATGGAATCTATATGCTAGGAAACAAGAGCATTGACTTTATTAACGATAAAGTTAGAATAGGAGATGAAATATATGATGTTACACCTGGATTGATTGATCTCATTTTCAAGAAGATACCTGAAATGCACTCCTATTCAGAAGACGATCTTCATACATATAGCAAAATACTGAAAGCATCAAGGGTTCATCGCAGAAACTACAGCAGACAGGGACAACTGAGACACGGTAATTCCTATAAGTATAAAAACATTATACGTCCTTTAGTGAAGAACCATAAGGGATTAGGCTTGCAGTGGAAAGAACATCGTCCTGAGTTGAAGCATGACTACATCTACTGGAACGACCCCAATGATCTAGTGAATCGCTTGCGACTTCTCATTGCATCCAGAGACGCTGGCAATAACAACCACACCCAAGAAATTGAAGAAATTATTCAAGAGCTGAAAACATCTAAAATTATAGCATGACAGCCAAGCAGGATATCGCTAAAGAACTTCATGGACCAGCCAGAAGAAACTTCTTACGGCGTAAAATTATAAATAAAGGACTCAATGATTTGCTACAAATTGACTTGATTGAAATGATACCGTATGCAAGAATCAACAAAAATTTCAAATACATCCTGATCGCAATCAACTTCTACTCTAAAAAGGCTTATGCCAGACCTTTGAAGGACAAGAAGGTGGCAAGTGTTGCAAGGGCTATGGAGAATATACTAAAAGAATTGGAGGTGCCGCCTAGGAACATTCAAAGCGATAACGGGAAAGAATTTTATAATAAGTTCTTTAAAAGGTTAATGTTGAAGTATAATATTAACCACTACAGTACCTACAGTAATATAAAGGCTGCAGCAGTTGAACGCTTAATTCGAACGTTAAAGAATATGATGTATCGCGAGTTTTTAGTTCAAGGTTCATACAGGTGGCTAGATCTTTTACCCAGGATCATTACAAAATACAATGACACTTTTCATTCTACTATCAAGATGAAACCTAGTGAAGTAAACAATAATGATCTTCTTTTGACGGTATACAACTACAATCAAGATCGAAGAGAAAAGAGAGCTGCAAAGAAGTTTAGTGTTGGCGATTATGTCAGAGTATCTAAATATAAAGGACATTTTGAAAAGGGATTTGAGTCTAACTGGGGTGTTGAAATCTTTCAAGTTGCTCGAGTGAAACGTTCTAGGCCTGCTACATACATATTAAAGGACAAGGACGGCGAGGAAATAAAGGGAGCCTTTTATGGACATGAGCTACAAAAGACAAACTATCCTAATACTTATTTAATAGAAAAAGTGTTACGTAGACGAGGAAACAGAGTTCTTGTAAAGTGGTATGGTTTTCCTGATAGTGAGTGGATCAATAAAGAGGATTTAGTGTAATGTAGGCCAAAATGTTTAATAAAAATATTTTTTGTATGTAAATCAAACGAGTTTTATTGATATAATCTCCTTCATTTGCAAAGTATAAAACCAAAATAAACAACAACACATTTATAAAAAAAACCTCGTATATACAAACATCGAGGGAAAAATTAAAATAAACAACACATTTATAAAAAAAAACCTCATATACAAATATTGAGGAAAAAATTAAAATAAACAACACATTTATAAAAAAGCCTCATATACAAATATTGAGGAAAAAATTAAAATAAACAACACATTTATAAAAAACCCTCATATATACAAACATTGAGGGAAAAAATAAAGTTAAGAAACACATTTACAAAAAACGGAAAAGAGCAAGTTCATATGTACAAGCAAGAGGAATAATTCATGTACTACATTTACAATCTACAATATTTACAACATAAAATATTTACACTATACAATATTTACAAGGAAAGTACCATCAATCACCAGGCTTAAGGGAATAATGACCCCAGGCGAGTGTTCCAAGAGATCCCTCCACCATTTTCCTCTTATCATCTCCCCCCTTCAACGCTAATTTGTTCATTTCAATAGTTGTAATTTTGTGATTTTTACTCCGAAAAGTTTTCTGCTTGGAATAGAATTTCAAACTAACATCTTTTAGACACTCGAAATAGTTTTCAAAGCTCAATGCTTGTATACCTCCCCTGGTGATACCCTTTGCTTTTTTGACTACCTGTCCAGCATATCTGTAGGCATACAACTTCGATCTCAATCCCACAAATTCTTCCATGACCATACCGCCCAATTCATCTTTGAACAAGCCAATCTTTTTCTTGTTGGCTTGCTGAATGTCATACACATTATCTTTTGGATAGTTAGAAGTGTCGAAATATTGGGGGTTATCTTTAATGAATTCATAGATATCAGAACTCGTTTCAAAAATGAAAGAGTCTGTATCCATATAATTCAGAGTCAAATCCTTCAAATTAGGCTTCATGATATTATAAAAAAAATCGTACATGACGAATTTGGAAAGGTCCAGGATAGCGTGCCCAATGTAGATTGGCTTGTTCATATGCACTTCCTCTCTAGCCAACTCAATACCTACTAGATTCTCGTCGAATATTATGGACCTGAGATACGTGCTACGGGCAGCTAATTTCCTCGCCTGGTTCCATGTTGACACAATTTTGAAGTCCGAATGGTTGCGTACATTCTCAATAAATTTGCCATATACGGCATTGTTCATCTTCTTCCATAAATTTTGTCCGAATTTAGATTTCTCTTGCGCTCTTTTCTCAGTATTCAGGTCAATGTAGGTCTTTAACCAGTTAGACTGGTCGTACGACACCACCCTGTGAATATGTCTCACAGTTAGGCCCTGTTCTATGCACTGCTGGAGAACTCTGTAGTGCAAGACATATTTGCTCTTATCTTCTAGTGTTGCCAGCAGTTTCTTGTATCGTCCGTTTGGTGGTATCGCACTTTGAGGGCAGAAAGGAAGCTCATTATGGGCGTCATGGACATGGGCTGAATATTCAATATCCGCTTCTATTACATATCCCGTGTCGGAATCTTCTGGAATTTTTGTGAAGTCGAGAGCGTCAATTTCTCCTCTGTCTAGCCACTTCAGATTGCCGTAGGGTATTCTTTTACCCATGGCGCACCCGTATAAATTATTTAAATCCATATACGATAAATAATTGACAGGTTCATGCTGATTGAAGTTTGGCATGTACCTGTGGTTGGCTTTAGAGTAGCCCTTCACCACAGTGCACAGACCACCTCTAATTCCAGACTCGAAGAATTCCAGCATACTCTTATCATGAATTAAAGAGAGTCTCGCCTTTGTTGATTTCAACATGGCGTCGAAAGCAAGTCCTGGTAATGTGTAAAACCACGCTGGGTCGAGGTTATACATATCCAGCAAGAGATCTCGAAACTTCTCAAAAATATCAGCCAAGAGCAGTGTATCTGTCTTTAAATACAGATCGCTGTATTCTCCAAGATTCTGAATGTTAAAGGTATCCCAGACTTTTTCAGCATGCCTGTAATCATCATCGGAAATAGTTTCATTCTGTAGTGTACTAAAGAAAGCCTCCTTTGGAGGTAACTTGGTCTCACTTAATACACTACAGGATGTCACATATTCATATGGGAAGACACCCTTAACGGTGACAAGCTTAAAATGTTCCGCAACAGGATATTCACCTCTCGTGAGTTTAAAATCATCTTCCTCCAGCATGTCAGCCAGGCTGGATAGCTTATCATCCAGGAATTTAAAACTATCCAGAAACCTCAACTGAATGTTCCTGTACCTTTTGGTGAATGCTAAATACCTTTCAGATGATTGAGCAATGCATGAAATAGGTTTATCATCATATGCCAGGTGCCTTATAAGGAAATGGCTGTCATAATTTGACAGGCAATGGAAAAAGATAGGTATGAAGTCAGGGACCTTTCGATTTAGATTACACTTGTTATGACTAGCCCCAATAAAAGCCCCTGTGATATGATCATGGTCACGCCTCTTCGTTTCACCCTTCGCAAAACCCCTAAGGCATATGTGACATTCAGAAGCATTATTAAAACTCTGTTCATCTTCAGGAGTCATCCGCATAGGAACAATTGTCGAATACACATCAATGACTTCATCAGCAACTGATTTCAATTGGTTGATGAAGTCATCAATTGCATTAGGACCTCTGAACAGGAAGAATTTCGATAATGACTCATCATGTCTACATACCACCTTTAAGGCTATAGACATTGCCTCATGCTCTTGAATAGCTCGGCTCCAGCTCGTACTGCCTGAGGGCTCGCAAGAGTGGACCTTAGCCAGAACAGATTCAATGTCTGCATAAACAACAAAGGGCACAGGAGCGCTTTTGGAAAATGCTTTAAACTCAATGAACTCATCCTGTTGCGGCATCTTTAGTACTTGACACTTATTGCATCTAAACCTATGCTGTTCTAGAAGCTTCTCGCTGCTGCATCTTCTCATGCATGCTTCGCATACCCATGTTCTGTTCGCATGCTTGGTAGCCTGTGCTCTAATTAATCTGGATATGCTTCTAATGAGGCAGTAATGTGACTTCTCTTCATTTTCGACATATAGTAGGTTAATGTGCTGCTCTTTTGTTTCTGATGTTTGATATAGAGGGATAATGTTTTCATTCCCCTCCATACCAAACACAGAAATGGATACTCCTTTGTTCTGCCTTTCAAAGGGTTCAATTTGATGTAAAGACACCGGGAAGTCAATACCTTCATAATTGTACGCTTTGAAAAGCAGTTCAAAGGGGTACGATGCTGTTCTTTCTGCATGATGCTTAACAGGGTATTTTGCAGCTAGCAGACACCATGCGAAGCAGCACTCGTCGGCATTCTTTATGTTAGTTACAGCTTTCTTCCTCTGGATTTTCTCAGGCAGTTCTATGTATGACGCTGCACGCAGCGAATCATAAAAGCAAGAACTTATCACCAAGGCATGCACAGCAAACAAAGACTTTGATGAAGCTCCCGCCTCGAATTTCGAAATATTTTCCAAAATGTCCCCGGCTATTGAAGAGAACATCTGATCAAGATTGCTTGATGCAAGGATGAGCTTGGTCTTGGAATTAAAGAATGATGAAGTTTGCACTTCTTCATCAGGTTTATGGATCAAATATGACAGTTCCAAAGAACAATTCATTTTTAATCCACCCCTGTTTCTACGTAAGATGTCTTCCATTTCTTTAATCACAAGACCCCTACACTCGTTCAAAAACACGCTGGGATCAAGTATTTCTAATGTATTCAGAATCGTACTATTAAAAATACGTCCCTTGAATGCAGATTCAATAACCTTGCATTCTAACGCCTGGCAATTATTAGCACTAACCTTTTGTTTTTTAGTGGCCAAGGGTTCGTTCCCCTCCAAGTGTACCTTCCTCTTCTGGGTTGTCGCGCCATCAGCGAAAGAAGTTGAAGGTACTGGTGCACTGCTCGTGCTGCACGCCTCCTCTCTCACACCTCCACCGAAGTGTGCCACTGAATGATGATCAGCCTGGGTTGATGAGGGTGCTGGAATATGAATATTAATGTTAATGCTTAAGAAGAAGAAATCATATTAATGGTAGAATGTAAGCGTAAAGTGATGATGATGATGATGATATTGATGATGATAGAGCCTGTGTTGTATATGTGTGTTATAATAAGAAGTTATTGTATGAAGAGTAATATCAATCAAATAATTTGCAGAAGTGCTTACCTAAATCCACTGTTGTGGAATCCCTCTTGGATTGAACTATCATAGGAATAGAGGATGAGGGTGGTCTAGCTCACAGCCCAGCGATAGAGCGGTACCTCAGCATTGGTACTTCCCAGCCGTCAGTAGGGATCCGTGGAATCGGACTCGGTAATCCTGAAACAACAACAACAACAATAATAATAATACTAATACTAATACTAATAATACTACTAATAATAATACTACTAATAATAATAATAATAACAATTATAATAACAATAATAATAATAACAATAATAATAATAACAATAATAATAATAATAATAATAATAATAATAATAATAATAATAATAATAATAATAATAATAATAATAATAATAATAATAATAATAATAATAATAATAATAATAATAATAATAATAATAATAATAATAATAATAATAATAATAATAATAATAATAATAATAATAATAATAATAATAATAATAATAATAATAATAATAATAATAATAATAATGAGGATGATGAGCAGAACTTGCAATGAAATATACATGCAGCTTTTGTATAAGAGACTACTATTGAAAAACAAAGTACAAACAAAGTGCTTACCACACCAAGACGGAGTGGGGTCAAATGTTAAGGGGCTCGTTGGACCGTCAACCCTAACAGTTTCCTCCGCCACATTTCCAGTGAGATCTTGCTCGGCTGGAATGTCCTCAAGCTGCGGGAGTGGTTCTGAAATAAATACATTATAATAATTAGAATGCGAAGTTATTAATTGTTTTTTTTTCCATAATAAAGCATATCCTTATTGTTGAAAACATCCTTACCATTTGCATCAGGAGTTGTAAAAATAGGGGAGAGACGAACTGCTTCCTGCATGTTACGAGTCCAGACTCTGGTTAAGGGTCGAAATACTTGAGGGATATCTCGAACCAGCTGACTTATCGGCTGGCTCGAATCCTCACGCAAAGCCCTAAGACTCGCAGCATAAGTTAACTCCTGCAGCTGCTTATACGCCTCCTTCACTTGCTGACACCAGTATGCTAAAACAATAAAGATTACATTATATTTCCTATTTAAAACGATATGAAGGATATTTTATAATTATTACATTCAAGGACTCCTAAACAAATTCGTTATATTATAATACAATGATTTATTTACCATTTATGGTTAATCATCCTATTCTTTAAAGTATGCAAGAGAATTAAATAGATGAACTCCTTGAAACTAAGTTTTAGTAGTCCATGAATTCCTTAAAGACTGAGTTTTATACAATAAACAGGTCTATTACCACCGAAATATTTATGTTCTGTTGTAAAAATATAAAGCTTCTAGAACAATGTAAATATATGTTGGAGGAAGATGAGCAAACTCAAATATCATCACTCTTCTATACATGTTCATGCATGTATAGCTCTGTACAGACATTCATCTGCACAGTCTGAAAAGCTTGGGTCCCGAATAAAACGAGGGAATCTACATCAAAAGCATACAAAAATATGAACTTATGCTAATCGTCCTTCCCGTACACTACTTTTTCCTGGCGAAAAAATGAACTAGTGTCTTGTAATTTAGACTGTAATATAATCCACATTATGAAAGAGAGTAATGTATCGACCGTCATTCAAATGGGATTCTAAATAATGAATATATTAAACACATTTTATAGAATATCTAGCATCAAACTACTATTGAGCATATAAAACAATTAAATAAAGTGATTTGCAGGAGTTGTAAGCAGAATAGAAGCATACTATATATTCATATTATGAACAAGTAAATCGTCACTATCTTCCAAAATAATTGTGAAACACAGAAAAGGATCTTTGATTAAAATAGATATATGTTATTCAAACTTACCATCCATTTTTCGATGAGATGAGAGTTACACTTCCAGCGAAGATAAATTGCACCAAATCACTTGCGAGCACACACACAAAAGCACAATTCAATTTCTTGCGAGACAGTAAAATTTTAAGGTTTGCTTCAGGCCTTTTATACTGATTTGTAGCCGTATATAGAAATTATTTTGTGCATGTCTGAACGCAAAAGCAGCGCATGCGTAGTATGTTAGCAATGTATTAATGCGATTGGTTATTTCATTTTTTCAGATTCCTTATGATTGGCTAGTAAGATACCGTTTTTTCATTGGCTTAGAAGAAATACCTCCCACCTAAAGATGTTGAGTGGGCGGAGATACCTCTAGGAGATGGAAAAACCTGTAGGAACTTGTATTTTTTTTTCTCAGGATATTATCGGCAGGTGTAGTTAATTCTAAGCATGTAAGTGATTTTCAAAAGGTACACGTCTCTCCATTTAGTATACACCTTATCCATTTTAATAAAAGCGTAAACATATTTCTGCCGACAGAATGGCGCTGGGTCATAAACTCAGGTAATAGATTTTTAAAAGGGCTTCGATGTTCCGAACTGGGGACCGTCAACTCACCCCAACCAATATACACTGAAAACCTTCGGTTTCACGACAGGCCGGCGCCACTCTGTCGTGTTTTGTTGTTCTCAGGTAATAGACTTTTAAAAGGGTCTCGATGTTCCAAA